>JABASP010002695.1:0-18357 GCA_019776565.1 Sminthurinus signatus | reverse complement strand
CATTTCCGATCTGGGCGTTTTGGGGCATGGGTAAGTTGTGTCATGATGTCTTCTATTAGCAAAAAAATCAACACTCCCCCAGCCCTCCCTGTTTTGACAGAAGCTCAAAAATTCGATTTTTTCTAATTTCAAATACTGAGTGTATGTGTTTTGTATTTTGTAATGCTGCTTTATATTTAGAGCGGTGAATACTGAATAATGTGTAGAACGAAGAAGTGCATAAGAGAAGTACCTATGTATACGGTCCACGTGGTGGGACACCCTACCTGCAACTTTTTGAGCTACAGAAGAAATTCAGGTTCCTTCTTCTTTTCTACTCCTTTTAGCTCTTATAGCTTTTGGAGTCTATGGGAGAAAAAAACAAAGTATAAAAAGAAACACTGGAACAAAAACTAGAAGTAAAACTGAATCAAGTCCAGAGTTCCAGTGTTCCAGTGTTCCAGTGTTCTAGGGCTCTTTTGATGTTATCTGTAAAAGATGCATAGTATAGTATAGCTTTTGTAGATAGATCTTTTATGCTTCATTTAATTCCTGTTTATTCCCATTACTTGCCAATTACGTAGTATTTTTCCTTTCCCTTTTTGATTCATTCATGGCTCTTTACTCTTGCTCTTTAGATCTACTTCATACTTACTTGATTCTTCAATTTTTCATCCTTCATCTATTTCCATACACATAAAAGTCAATCACATCATCATCATCTCTTTAAAAGTACACAGTGTGTATTTTATACCTGGCAGGTACATAAATATTATTATCTTTTATCGTGCTTATTGCTTATGTATGACGAAGGGAGAAGATGCATCAGCATCAGCATAGCATCATGAGTTGATGTGCCTGTGCTTTGTACGTAAATATTTTCTTGATGTGTTGTAGATAGTAAAGATCTTGAATCTTGGATCTTGAATCTTGAGGTTTTCAACCATGTATGTATGTGTGTACATATTATGTTAAGATTGAGATTTCCACCCTGTGAACTGTGAACTGGGAACAAGATTAAACATATGTTATTAAATAAATTTGTTTATGTGTGTTTACAAGTCCGTTTCACAATAGTTCACAACATTGAGAATTTTGAGCATTGGGCATTGAGCATTGAACATTAAACATTAAAATGAAAATGAAAATGAAATGAAAATGAATCGAGTTTGGAGTTGAGTCATCCATACCGTAAAATTTACATTTTAGATGCATATGCATACAAGCATACAAAACACAAGATACAAATAGGCGGAGAGTGAACGATCAGAGATGAGAATGACTGATGGGATATGATGTGAAGAGCTCTGACATATGTCAAGAATACATGTACGCTTGCTTTTGGCTTGCTTTGGCTTAGTTTGGTATGACTTGACTTAACACAGTCATAGAATTGCACAGCATACATAAATTTCAAATTCCTTTCATTTATCCCCATTGTGTGTACACTGTACATTGTACATTGGATTGCTTTAATTTACAAGATAATATCTGTGCAATACTGTGTACTGTGTACACGGTGCACATAAATAATCGTAATATAAAGTATAAAGAACCCGCCCGTTAGTTTATGCTCCATACATTTTACGGTCACTCTTATGGAGCCTATTGTAATAATTTTTGTTTCTCCGCACAAAAGCTATAGCTATATATATGCTAAAAGCGCCAAGCGCAAAGTAAATATTTACTCACGTTGGTTTTACTCGTACTTTGCCTCATCAAATTCAATTTGAAACTGGTTAAATCCGTAATCTGGTTCCGGTTCACAGAGCTTAAACATTCAAAAGTAAGAACAAATAATCCAAAATTTAGAATTAAATAGTTCAAAAAAACACTCATTGTATGGTAAACATGGAAACCTGGAGAATAAAAAACTAGAGCAAAACTCTTATTGACTAGTTTTATCCAGTTTTTCCTAGTTGACAACGGAACACAAAAGCTATTATTTGCGACACTTTCACGTCCCTTGTCCAAGCTCATAGCACGTTTCATGTTCACTCTTGAGATCTCTGAGAACGGTGAATGGTGAATTGATGGACTTGATTGAAACTGGAAAGAACTGGAAGGAACTGAAAACTGGTAGTTGAACTACTTAATACTATTTAATGTTCTCTGGATTAAAATCCAGCTTCTCAACTGTGGATTTGAGCAGGAATTGAAGAAAATGTATAGAAAAGGTGGTAAACTCACAACTTCTTCTTGTAACAAGAAAAGTAAAAGTTCTTTTTTTAATGACATGCTTACTTGTTGTAAGTTATTAGTCATCATAACACACTTAAAAATGTTACATTTATTTTGTATTTTGTATTCATTGTGCATTGCGGATTAGTTCATCACACATCACACATGATTCATACTTCATACATGATGCAAAAAAAGACAACAAGAACAAGGTAAAAAAAATACAGTAGCTTATCTTTAGGTACTTAAAAGTTGTTATAAATTCTTCCTTATTGGTATAATTTATTGATTGGTCCTTGTGTGATCTGTTGTGACTATTCCTGTTAATCTCATCATTGTACAATGTACATATGTCTGATGTCATTGTTATGAATAAAAGTAGACTTTGACAGATGCAATAATAAGAATAATAATTTTTGATACATTCTCCCATCAAACTAGTCACAATAGAGTGTGTCGGTGGCAAGTCATCCTGAAGGTTTTTTTTAATTTTTTTTCAATGTAGGTAGATGTACAATGTACAGTTTACAGGTCTGTATTCAAAGCATAGCTTGAATAGTAAAAAGTGGATAGTGGATGGCTGGACGTATTCATCTACAATCTCCAGTTACGGTGCAAAAAATGGTGAGAGAAAAAACTCTCCATGTCTAAGATTCAAGATCCAAGATCTTTTCAATGCTTGGTGCTTGAGGCTTGAGGGAATCTCTGTGCTTTGAAAATGTACACATAATGAAATGAAATGGAACGAGATGGAGATGAAATAAATGAATGAATGAATGAATGGATTTCCTCGGTTCACGCAACTGAACTTGACTCACTCATAATAAATGTGTACATGTGTTTTTCTATGTATAATGTATAATGTACAATGTACAGTTTACAGTGTACAGTGTATAGAAAGATAAGCAGCAGCACACCGCACGCCGCACACGTCAGAGTAGTCTCCATGTATTTATTTACTCGATTATACAAACTGTGTACAAGGTACAAAGTAGAAACTAGAAACTAGACACTAGAAACTAGAAACAAGACAAGCGAATGAAATGGACATTAGTTCCCCAATTAATATTGTTGTACAAAGTGCATAGTGAATGGATACAAAATACAAAGTACAAACTACAAGCTGAAAGCTGACTGTGGAACACGAGTCATGATGAACGTCGGTATGTTCTGTAATTAATCATGTCTGATCTGGGATCTGGGATTTGGATTTGGGACTGACTGACTAGCTGAGGTTGAGGCTGAGGCTGAGGAGCAAGCCTTACAATTATCATCACTACTATTCACTATTCACTATTACAATTATAACAATAACAATGAGAGCATGATCTATTGTGTGGGCGATCTTACACTTACTCATCATTTTCACCATCTTTTTTTTTGTACATTGTACAACAATGTGTTTTGACAATAAGTTTAATGAACAATGAGCAAGGGTCAAAACACGAAGACGAACATGAACATGAACATGAATACAAATACAAATACAAATGTACCAGAACAAATGACACACCATTTAAAGACATTAAAAATTAAAAATTAAAACTGATCATCTTTGAACTAGATATTTACAATGTGCAATATGAACTGTACGTTGTACGCCCCTTTGATTTATTTCCACTAAATACAGAGGTATATTGGTATAGATTTTTTCCTTAAAAAATGGGAACACATGTATTCATTTTTCTGACAATAAAAAATACTTGTGTGAAGTGTACAGTTCAAGTACTTTAAACTTTAAACCTCGTATGAAATTTATTTACTATTTACCCATCCTCGTTTGCAGAACAGTTTAGTTTTTACTAGTAAAAAATGTCCAACAAATAAGGAAACCAATTAGAAATTTCTTTCATCTCTAATGTTGAACATTTTACATCTCCTGTATGTAGTATGTACACATGTACAACAGAATATGGATGATGGTATGTCATGGCATGTTCACATTCCAATTCCAATTCACATTTATTTAAATACCTACTCTGAATTTCCTCGGTCCTGTTTTGCACACATTCAAATCCCCATTAAAATTCAGATACAAAGACAAAGACAAAGGCAAACGCCAAAAGTCATTATTAGCAAATTACATGCGTCGACTCACGCTACACATTTTCCATGTCTATTTTTGCCTACAAGTTATTTACTATTTACCATTTACTATTTGCTATTTACATGCCTAATGCATAATATAGATTGTAAACTGTAGGCTGTAGACAGACAAATGGTTAGACAATGTGTGTACAACCACAACTTGTCAGAATAATTATTATTATTGCCAGTTTGCAATTACCCATGGTTTACTCCTCATAAAACACGGCTGTACACAGGATCAATAAATAAATACATAAAATTATCCCTGTATAAATGTACAATGTATTTTCTTCCTTTTAGATGGTGCGATGAATCTCTATCTATTTTCAATGCATATACATAGAATATAGATAATTAAATAATAATCCTTTTGTTGCAGTTTACTGTGTATTTTTACTCCTGTTTTGATTTTGAACATTGAAAAGTGCATTGAATACTTTTATACTTTTTCAAGTATAAAATACACATAGTCTTTTCATTTTTGTCGGTGTTTATACTGTAACATGTGACGAAGAATATACAAAAGGGTATTGCAAACTACCACAATAAAAAACGGATACATGATACATGATGTTTTTCTCACTTGATCCTCGATTCTCGATTCTCCATTCAAAGTTATGTAAAAGGATTCAAATGACTTGTACAGTAATCATTGGGGTAATGGAAAACAATTAGAGAGTTGACTTTTGACTTACAAACGCTTCTTGTTTCTTGTTTGTTGAATCCTCGTCCGCATTTATTTTGATGATTTATTTATACTAGTTACTAGTTAGGATTGTTAACATTTAACAGTAGCTGCTACCAATCTTTAATTCAATTCCATTCAACAGTCACTCACTCAGTCCGTTCATTCGCTTGCTCGTCCATTCATTCATTCATTCATCTGTCGACGCCATTAATTCACAAGGACGGACGACGGGAGAGAAAGCTGTAAAGTGGCATAGAGCATAAAATGGATATTAGATATTAACTTGTGTACAGATAACAGATAATACTACGCATTTCAATTTTATAGATTTACGACTGTTTGAATTGGAATTGGAATCAAAACAAAGACAAGAACAAAACAAAAACAACCTTATGAACTTTTTTTCTCATTTACTATTTACTCGTATAATCTAATATTGGTTCTTCCTTGAACCATCTTTAATCTTTAATGTGAAATAAGGAATGCCGAGTGTGGAATGTCGGATATAAGTAATAAATATGATGGAAAAGAATGTCAATACCAATTTGGTGAAAATAAGAACCCCTATTAAATTTTTTAAATAAAATAAAAGTAATAATATTACGTGTGAATTCCAAACTCTGTGTAGATTGTAGATGTAAGATGTAGATATTATTATTATTATAAGGATCTAATTATATTATTACGTGGGTGGAACATGAGCCGAAGTGATCATAAAAGTAAATTTTTTAAATTATGATAAGACTTAAGACGAAGAAGATTTCATCCACTGCACTTTGGATTTTTGGATTCCGTTACAATATTCATTATCCATCTACAGATTCAAAAAGGTTATGTACAATGTGCAGTCGATTGGAATTAGAAATTGTATGGGAATGAGTTAAAACCTTTTCCATAAGGAAAAGTGAAGAAAAAAAAAAAAACGTGCATATTAACCATATTCGTCTTCACATGTGGACGCGTGAGTTTTGGGTTTTGAGTTTTGAGCTTGTACTGTGTATAATGCATTTGTGCGGCATTTTATCTGCATATGTGTAGAATTTAGAGTTAATATGATGAGTGAGTTTGTGCAACTTGTTTCCCTATATGTACTTGTGGAGATAAGATGATGATGATGATGATGACGATGGATCAAAATTATCTTAATAGTAGTCCACTCTAGTAGAGTAACTCTACTCTACATACATAATACATAATAACATTAGAGCCAGACGATGACAACAACCAAAAGAACCAAAACAACCCATAGCCAACCAGCAACTAGTAACTAGTAAAAGTAAAAGAAGGTAAAAATGTGAAGCTGGTCTCATCATCATCATCATCATAATCATAAATAAAAAGTGTTCAAGTCAACTACGGTATGGTCTTTGGTATATGGTAAATGATACATGATATGTTATGGCATGATATTATGTTAAACATTAAAAGGTAAAAGGTAAATAGTGCTGGTGACTGGTGACTGGTAAGTCGCAAGTTTTTGTATTTTGTGTTTTGTACACAAAAGTGTGAAGCCAAATTCGTACACACGTTTTCTATCTTCTTGTTTAAAATTTGGATTTGGATTTGGATTGTGATTCAAATTCAAAATTCAAATGACCCCAGAAGAAAAAAGCAAAAGAAGACGATGAAAGAAAAAAAGTCAACTTAAAAACTTGAACGTGAAACGTGTAGTGATTGAGACTTGTATGCTTCGTATTGTCAGTGTATAGTGTACCTGAAGTAGACAGTAGACAGTGGAGAGTGTAGATTGTGGATGATGTAATATTGGATTGACTGTAAATCTAACAAGTAACATGATGCCAAAACTCGCCCACGCTCAAAATGTCACAAGAGAAAGAGGTAATGTAATTTGTGTACATATCTAATATCTATACATGTTTTATGTTTATAATTTATAATATATTTTATATTATTGTGTATTGTGTACATTTTCATGTGTAAGTACTCCTGTATTCTGTATTAAAGATTTGTAGTTTGTAGTTTGTAGGTATGAGGAATTTATGGGGTCAGTGAAGTTTTCTGCATCATATCATTCCAATACAAAACACATGCTACATACAATTTTATATTATATTATCTTATAATATTATGTAGATGAATAATGTAGATGCCTCATGGCTGCTGTACAAATAACAAATACTACTAGTACTTGTAAATAAATAAATGCATATAATTATATAATAATAAATCAAAAGGTACTACTACTTGTGTATTATGTATGTTCAATGTTCACCATTGAGGAATAGGAATAAAAGACTATCACATGATGATGATGATGGTGATGATTATAATGATAGGATCGATATTATATAACTGCAAGATAAATGTTTCAATGTGTCGATGTTTGATGTATCTTTTCCCATTTAAAAAAGTACATGGATTATAATATGATATGTATGTGTTTTTGTTATCACGGAATGAAGCATTCAAGAAGAGAAATGATAATTATAATGATAACTGCTCATTTTCATTCAATATATATATAGGTATAAGATACTTGTCTTTGAATTTATTGATTGTATAATAATTGACTGGGAGTTCACCATTTAACAAAATGCTTTTTATGGTGAAACCTCGTTGGAAAAAAAAAATTTTCACTTCTTTTTCTTTTCTATTTTTCACATAATATAATAGTAAGAATGAAGAACAATATTATCTCTCTCGTGAATACTTTATACGTATATGTAAATGTATGTAGTATGTTCTTATGTGTAATTTGTGTATAGATATAATATGTTGGTCCCGATCACTAAAATAGTCGATAAATATTACAATATTGACAAGAAAATAACAATAGCACATATAATATTTTATCATATTAAACCGCGTAGAGAGATTTATTGGTAAACAATAAGAATAGTAATATAACAGTATAATTATTTTAACAATTTATTATACAATTGAGTAAAATCTAGATAATAGACAATATATATATGTGTGGTTCATATTTATTTTTGTATTGGTTTGGTCAAATTCTGGAGCAAGTAGACTGATATCATAATAAATATATATACATGCAACCATTCATCAGTGAGGTAAACGTATAGAAATTATCTAAACCAGAGTCTACTTGCTCCGGATTCCGGATTCTGGCAAATTGCTTCCCCTCATTATTTAACAAATTCATGTGTGTGTATATCAATACCTACGCTAAAATTAAAAATTATTACAGCTTTTTTGTCCAGTGAAAGAAAATTAATGCGAATACTATAAATGCGTAAATAGTAAATACTTATATCTAAAGCCAACGGATAACTTTTTGTACACATTGTCTGTGATGTATGAATGAAGAAGAGCAAAACACAAAACCGAGAAGCATTTTATTTTTTATTTACCCATTTGTACAATACAAGTAGCATTTCGTTTTCAGTGACTACATGAATATGTAAAAAGCTGTAAGGCTACTTTTTCGGCACCCTGCAAGTTTTTTTTGTTTACTTTGTGTTGCTTTTCTTTTCTTTTGCTACCTGTTCCACGTTTTAATGTGTAGAGCGTACAGTGTAGAGTATATCTAGATTGGATAACTATAATCAAGTTTTTTTTCGAGTACAAGTTTTTTTGTTTATGGTTTTTGTAACTTCCGTATTAAATTTCTCGTATCTCGTGCTTTAGCTATCTCTGCTTTGGTTATGTTGATTAGTTTTTCTACTAAATAG
Organism: Sminthurinus signatus; assembly: GCA_019776565.1. Classification (NCBI taxonomy): domain Eukaryota; kingdom Metazoa; phylum Arthropoda; class Collembola; order Symphypleona; family Katiannidae; genus Sminthurinus; species Sminthurinus signatus. The sequence continues at coordinate 9,765 of JABASP010002695.1, read as the reverse complement.
GGCTACACTATTCAAGTTTTCAAGTAGATAGAGATTTATTGAGAATTGAGAGCTGAGCTGAAAGAATTATTATCTATACGTTCCAAGTAGGTTTTACTGTATTAACAAACTATTTATGCATGTACAATGTACAGTGTACATTGTGCATGTCTAATTCATTTTTTACAGGTAATCGATACAGATAATTAAGATATTTGCAAAATTTACGTAATATGAATGTAAGTATCTATTTTGTGTATGAAGTATGTACGAAGACTATATGAATTTTTCAACTTTTCTCTTCTACTTTCTTTTTTTTCTTGTGGTGTACACCACGCAAAACCAACCTAATAAAAGCATCAGTTTTAGCTTTTACCTAACCCAGGGAGAAAGCATAATTTTGTATAGTTTATTTCTTACGGTGAAATGTGAAAGGTATATTTAGTATGTACTTATGTATACAAATAAATAAATAAATGTGTATGACATGTTATACAACCGTGGTTGTACACTTGGAAAACGTTTAAATTCAATTCAGGCCCTTTAATATTTCTGTAGAATATGTATAACGTACATTGTACGTTACATAAAAAGTGCTTAAATATTCTGCAGTTATTGATTTTGCTTCAAGTACATGTTTTTTTGTTTCTGTGTCTACTTTCTACTTTCTATTTTCTGTTCATGTATAATATGCCTGTATGTGTGTGCAGTATACACACTGTACATAGTACACCTACTTCTAGAATCAACAGTTGGCCTTGGACTTTTCCTATCTTTTCTCTCCCGCATACATATGCATACATGTGTGGGGTATATGCACAACATACAAAACATGTCATACCATATCATAATATTTCTTATAAATACCCATGTGTATCAATCAGTATCATTAAACGTCTACGTATAATAATAATCCGTAATCAGGTATCAGGACGTTTCCTCTAGATTTATCTGTCCTTTAAAAAGTTACTTTTTTTCACTATCATCTATATAAATAATAAACAATAAATATGCATGTACTAGTTTTACTATCTATAGCTATTTTTATGTAAATTAGATATCAGCTATTTGTTTGTGCTTCTATACTTTTTTTATTCATATTATGTATTTATCTATGTATTATGTAAACCCATGCCAAATGCCATGCACATCTTTTGTATGAATGAAAATGCGGTGAAAGTTATTTTTTTGTAGTAGTACTTTGTAAATAATAATAATAATAGTAATGAGTAAAAGCTGTAGTACAAGTAAAATATAGTTATTTTTAGTCACCATAATGTTTTTATTTTCCTAGTTCATATCTACACTAACGTATATTTTTAAATATATAAGTATGTACATAATTATCATCATTTGATTTCATGTACAAGATACAATATACAAGATATAATATATATATGTATACATACAGATTTTATATCATATATACTTTTTAAGTTGTGCAGTGAGCACAGAAATAATGTATCTTTGTAGTTTTTTGTAGTAGTATTATAATATATAAGTAGAGTAATAGCAAAGAATCAAAAATTCATATCTTGATAGTATAATATATTATGTAATATTATAATGTATTAGAGAACACGACATTAAAAAATTGACGAGTGACGCATAATAATAATTATACCATAATAATTATTACTGATAATAATTCTATATGAGACGACGACGACGATATAATATATAATATATCGTAATATTATATATGTATATATTTATTTAAAGGTATATATGTGTATATATATATATAGTTTTGAACGTCAAAAAATTTGAGGAAGGAATTTTCCCTCAGAGTCTTAGTAATATAATAACAGTAATAATAATAATAGTAATTAAAATATATATAGTAGTAGTAGTAGAGGTATCTTAAGTGTAATTCACATTGTACATTGTACATGTTTTTGTGTGCATGTATCATGTATGTACTTATGTACCGATCGTATTTTTTTGACAAGCTCACTTCACTGGTTGAGGTGATGGGGTAAAGGGGGAAGAATATAATATATATCCATCAATTTACATATATATATATATATATATATATATATATTTATTTACCATGTATAAGTCAAAATATTTGTATTTGTTTTTAAATACTTTAAATACTGTAATAATAATAATAATAATTACTTTTCTTTATAATAATACGAGCACTTGAACATGTAATGATAATATATTATGTAATAATATAGATTTTATATATAGATAGATAGATGTATATATCACGTATTTATGTACGTATGACGTATTTATATGGATGAATGAGTTCCATTGATTTGTATATGTATGTATTATTATATATTATATTGTGCAATATGTAAGTGTATAATATTAATAATATACTTGTATATCTTATATATATTATATTAGATTACTGTGATTGACCATAAGATGGGAGGTAGATTGATGATGATGGTACAATAATGATAATAATAATAATAATATGATTTGCTTTGTTCCTGTGTTTTTTTTAGAAGGGGGACTTTTTTTTTCACAGACTTTTCTTATTACACAAAAACACACATTGATTAAATACTAAATACACAAAAAGGTCTCCGTTTGTTTTTAAACACTATATATTATACTATATCTGTGTATGTATTAATATATTAGGTATATATGTTTGTTGGTTTGTATGGTGTGGTATGGTATTGTATTGTATCTAGTATCTATATAGGTATATATGTATGTATATATATGTAAATACTTCTGCTCAAGTCAAGGCCCAGTTAGCCTTGCGACAAGAGCTGGAGCTTAAAGAATGGAATAGTGAGAACTGTTTGGTATCACAACCCGCTGGATTCTTGGGAAGTCATCGTATGACTACTTAAAGATTGACCTAATCCTGACCTTTGAACATGATTGCTCATTTGTTGGAGAGAATGTTGTTGTTGTTGTTGCTGCTGCTGTTGTTGTTGTTGCGATTGCGGTGTACTACTTAACATGGTATGGACGGGTGTAACACAGGAGGAGACTGAAGAATTAGCACTAGCATTTGGACTTGGTGTGGCAGTTGCTGATGAAGACGGGTTACTACTGTGACCTCCACTTCCTCCACTACTGCTACATTTATTCTCCCTCCTCGTTCTCAATTTTGTATGAACTTTGGCATGCCTTTTCTTTTCATCCGATCTTGCAAACTTACGTCCACAGGTGTCACATGAAAATGGTTTCTCTCCAGTATGAGTTCTGTACAAATTACAAATATGGACAAATAAATACATGAATGAAAAAGATGCGTATGAGATTCTATACTACAAAAGCAAACTACAATAGATCACAGTTGCAAAGAGAAAGAAGATGCAAATGAAAATATGAAGCTTACCTAACGTGTGTTGTGAGGTGGTCGGACCGGGAGAAACTTCTCATACAAATCCTACACTGGAACGGTTTTTGTCCCGTGTGAATTCTTATATGGCGAGTCAACTCATCAGACCTACTAAATCGACGATCACAACCTTCAACAGGACAAGCGTAAGGGCGCTCATGAACAGGAGTTTTACTTGGACGATTTGGATAACGACGAGGTTTCACGGGTACCAATCTCAATGGTCCAGCCTATCATAATAATATTAATTCATACAAGAAAAAATTAGTAAAAGAAATTAAAGACATGAAAAATCTGGTGCGTAAAATGCTTCGATGAAAGATAAAAGTCATTAAACTGTGTTGCATAAATACCTGAGACAAAATTTCATGTCCTTTGGAAGTACTTGGATTGTACTCCGCCAGGCCGACGGCGGCGGCGGCCGCCGCGGCAGCAGTCGCCTCAGATACAGAACTCTCAACAGAGGACGGCCCACCCGTACAACTAAATTCACTAAAAGGTTCTTGTTTTGGAATAACCAATTGTTCTTGATTACTATGGGATTCAAATTCTGGAGTGGCCCATGGATGATATTTTTGTTGTTGTTGTTGCTGTTGTTGTTGATTATGTTGTTGGTTATGTTGTTGTTGAGATTGGCGGAAGGGGTCCTCAGACAAGGAGGAGAGACAAGGATCAAAGGAGAATTCAGTTTGAGATGTACCGAACTGACTACTGCCCGGTGGAGTATCCGTGGAGAATGTAATCTGCTGTTGAGATTGGGCAGAAGGTGTGAGGATACCAAAGAGAGGTGCATAAAAACTTCGGTCAGGTGAGGGGAGGATCCAATTAATTCCGGAAGTGGGTGAACCTCCTGAGGGTGGAAGTGGAGTATTCAACGATGCCTGAGTTTGTTGTTGCTGAGCAACGGTTGGCATAGTTACACGCAACCTTTGGTGCTGTTGGTGATGGTGTTGTTGTTGTTGCTGCTGCTGTTGTGTTTGCTGATGCTGCTGTTGTTGTTGGGAAAGTTGCTGTTGTTGAGATTCATGTTCCAGTGACTGATGGTGTTGTTGTTGTTGTTGTTGTGGGGGGTGAGGATGAGATGGAAACATTTTTGGACTACTTGGAGGAGAGGATTCAGGTGATGAGGTAGTTGAGGACAAGGTAAGCTCCGAGTCTAATGATCCTATTATAAAATTACACAAATTAAAAGAATTACGTAAACCGTCACATTTTTCATACTTTCAAAACTTTTTTATTATGATACAAAATGCTTTTCATTTTATTTCCTCAAAAGAGTTGATCAATTATTATTTCATAACTAATTTATTTTTAATCCCTGATTATTGATTAGTGATTGAGAATACCTGCCACAAACTAATTCATTGCATGACAATAATTGTTAATTGTGTGACTAAAAAATCAAAGGTCAAGAGATGAAAGATGGAATGAGTGAGATGACGAATCAAAGATCCAAGATATTTAAAGGTGTGCATGAGTGGATTTCAAGAGTGTGAGAGATAAAGAGAGACAGATAGAGGATATTATAAGATTGAATCATCAGGTGGATTTGGATTTGGATTGTACATGTATAATAGTCATAATGGCTAATCATGAGTATAATAAAAAGATGAAGCAGGTTTCCGTACACAAAACAAGTGTGAGTGTATGAAATACATGTACATCATAAACCACTCCATTATTCTGGTCGTCCTAAAGATGTATTTACTGATATAGCATTTAATATGTGTGGCCTGTGTCTTGTGTATTTACCCTTCCTTATATAATATATTCTATACTTGTCTTGCAACTTGTATGTTAGTATGCAGTATAAAAGGTACTACATATGCATGATGATATAAGGAGAGCGCTAAGGTGTAGCTCTGTGTTTTGTGTGTACAGTGTACAAGAATTCCATATTTCTCAGTTCTCAGTACGGAGATGCGAGGAGCGAGAAGAGTCAGTCTGTGTATCATCACTTTACTTTACATCTAGCATCAAGCACCTATCTATACATTATACATTATACATACATCAGTATAGCACCAACTCTTCAAGTATCTTTTAACTGTACAGTGTACACTGTAGAACTGTAGAACTGTAGAGTGATACCTAACCTTTTATATTGTTATTTCACACACAAACACACATAATATATAATATATATGAACCTCTTGTATATATGTGTACCTCCGAATGAGACATATCTGAAAATAGCGCTTTGGGAATTTATCCAAGAGCTCCAAAAGCATGTGTTTTTCCTCTCCCTCCATCAAATGATGCAAAACTGACTGACTCTATCTCTTGACTCTGTTTAAGTTGTAAATGTGTAGATTTATGTAATGCAAAGTTGTGTTGGATTTTGTATTTTGTATTGTCCTGTTGATGTCTGTGCTCCCAACTACAACTACAATAATAATAATAATAATAATAATATGAACATGAGGATGAGCGAGCCATCAAAACTCGTAGCTCAAAACTCAAAAGTCAAGACGGAGGAAAATTAAAGGAGCGACCATCACCAAAAACTATCTATCTACAATCTACACTTTACACTTTACTACACTACACTACTCCTCAATTATCCAATACAATTATGAGCCTGTTGACAAGTCTGATTAGGAATACATTCATTCATCTACCATCTCTACATTCTAAACTGTACACATGCAAGAACCTTTAAACTTGGTCTTATGTTATGTATTATGTATAATACACAGGTATATCAAGAGATGCTTTATTATAATATGATATTGCTTCTCACTTACTCAACTTTTCTATTGTGAATTGTGGCTACTACACTTTTTGCTTTTTGTACATGTCATAATACATAATATTAATGCATAATGGTTTCTTAAACCTCATTCTCTTTATTTATTCTTGTGATGTGATTTCAATTTTGTGTGCCTATGAGATATGAGATGTGCTTATAATGATGACAAGCCTAGTTGTGATTGCATTGATATTTTTTAACACTCACTCTCCTTCTTCTTGTATGTAAATACAAATACATGTGTAACTTGTACACTAATCAATAATCAGTGTTCATATATGGAAAAAACCTCATGAATAAAAATGCATAAATCCTAAGATTAAAGATGATGAAACCAAAAGTCATAAAAATAGTAAACAAATAAACAAACATGGATAGAAAACACAATAAACAATAAATAAATAAATAAAATAAAAGGTATGAGTTGAGACGTACCTATTGGCGGTGGGTCTAGAAGAGGTACGGAAGAGCTGAAAAATCCAGTTCCTTCAGCGGAAGTGACCGGAGTGTTGAGACTGTCTTCAACCTTGCCAAAGACTTTGGTGTTCACCGGATGAGGAAGTCGAATAGCGGGTTTGGGGAAAGATGTATGTGTTGAGAAATGGTTCTCAGTGGCGGGATTACTATTATTACTATTGTTGTTGATACTATTATTATTGATATTGATATTGTTGCTATTATTATTATTACTACTGATGTTGTTGTTGTTATTATTACTATTATTATTATTATTATTATTAATACTATTACTACTACTATTACTGTTGCTATTTGTATTGATATTGATATTATTATTAATGATACTGTTGTTGTTTTGACTACAACTGCTGCTACTGCTACAAATATTTATGGGACTACAACTTCCGTCCCGGGTGAAATGGTGATGGAGCGGTGATAGGGGTGGGGAGGTGGCAGTGGGTGGGGAGAAACAAAGGAGACTTAATGAGACGGTAGGGAGGATTCGGGGCTTCTTTTTCTCGGGAACGTCGGGGTTATTGCCCGGACTGGGGAAGTGACACAAAGTCAAAACTGGATCTTCGATCATTCTCATTGCGGACAGTGGTGGTGGTTTCTGTTTTCTTGGTTTGGACAAGGACAATGGATCTGTTTTTGTATTCGTATTGGTGTTGTTGTTGATGTTTATGTTGTCGATGGTGCTGGCTGGTTCGGATGATACTGGGTTTGGTGTGGTAGACTCTGCCTCTGACTCTGCTGGAGAGAGAGAAGAAGAAATTTTTACGTCAACCGGAGTCACCGGTGAACACGGTGACGACAGTAACTTATCCACAATATATTTTTTCCACTATGGGCTTTTTCCTATTTCCGCAACTAACTCCCAAAATACCTTTATACACAGGAATAAACTTTTTTTCCCCTCTCTTGTTTTCTAATGTAATTCCGTCAAATCTCTTGTATAATACTATTTATTCATTTGTTTGAAAAGATTGCACATGTATTGCATTACATAATATATAATATCGTATTATGTATATATTATATGGCTTTTTTTGTACTTATTATTTATTAAGTTACACAAGCTTTATTATTATTATTATTATTATTGTGTATGGCTTCCGTAGCACGTGTATTATTGTATTGCATTGAAATATTTTTTTATTTAAATTTCTTTAATATTTACTATTTACACGTCACTTTTTCTTTGGCGTTTGGCTTTTTGGTTTGGCTTTAATAAATAATATGGATAATTTTGCACCTTGATTATTTTATTTTATTTTTTGGTATATCTTTTGTACGTTGCACCTCAAATACAGAAGAAGATTTATATATATTTTTTACTTTCCTTTTATTTTATTTCTTTCTCAAGTAAAATAGCACCTTTAAATATAGTGAATAGTGAAGAGAGACACTTTTCTCTTTTATATCTTTTATATCTTTTATCTTGTAAACTTCAACTCTCAACTGTTTTGTTCAAGAGGAAAACGTGGAATGGAATGAATATTGAATATGATCCTTGAACAGACAGATACAGATTTGAATCAGACACAGTGAAAATGAGAGTGAAGATAAGGAGTAGTAGTATAATACAATATTCTGTTGTAGCTATTGTAACGTATTATTATATTGTGAAGGTTCAAGACTGAAGATTCAAGATTCTAGATTCAAGATTGTGTGAGATGCAAGACGCAAAAGAAGTGAGCGAGCGAGCGAGTGTGCTAGCGAACGAGAGAACGAGAGAACCACAGAACGAGAGAGAGATAGACACAGAAAGGTCTCACACTCCAAACTCACGACTACCTTCAAACTGAGTGACTCAAGCGAAGAATTTGTAGATAAATTTATGAATGGAATCACCTTGTAGCTCCAGCCACCCTTTTTTCCTCGTCGCCCCCCTTACCTTTCTCCACAGTCCACAGTCCACAGTACACAGTCCACAGTGAGTGAGTGTGGTGAGAGTGAAAAGAGACAAGGGAAAAGGGGGTCATGACGCGAGCATTCTTACGAGAAAAGATGACGTCTACACACTCTACACTATTCTCTATTCTCCACCGTACATTCTACATTCTACGTTGGACTTTGGTAAGAGAAATGTCTCTACGAGAAAGCAAGAGAAGAACAGAGACAGTGAAAAACAGAGAGAGAGAGAGAGAGAGAGAGAGAGAGAGAGTAGACTGTATTCTGTATACGAATACAACTACAACTAGGAATACGAATACGGGAAATCATGAGCACATGGTGTTTGGATAGGAAGAGCCGGGTCGATAATTTTTCGTCGGATTTCCCCGTCCAAGTTTTCGGATTTGAATTTGTCCTTCATTCTCTATTCTCCATTCTCTATACTTTATATACACATTTTTGTATCTGGATAGTTTAATCCATCCAGTCTCAACTCTCGTTTTCTCTCTATTATATGTTCAAGGTAGCATGTAGAATGTAGAATGTAGAAGGTACAGTGTGCACGTCCTCTATATCTTTCTTCCGCAGCCAGCAGCTCCAAAGATCATGTGCACACTCCTCTTTTTCCTCCTTCTTGTTCTACTACTACTTGTTCCGACACTACATTTGTGCCTGTGTAAGTCCTTGTACTTGTACTTCCTCTATCTTTTCCAGAGTAACCCGCAGTCGTAGCATCCACCCGACATCCACATCAACATCTACATTCTACACCGTCAATGCCATTACATACATACATAATACTCATGGAGAGTATAGAATGGAGAATGTAGAGCGTGTGTATAGAGTATACATATTGTGTACACAATGTCATGGCACTGGAGTGGAGTGGAACGGAAATCCTTCAGCATCAACCAACTCTTTTCACATTACAAAGTCCAACGACCATGGAGCATCTACTTTGTACACTGTACACTGTCAATGTATAATACTTTGTACCACATTCAACAGCTCTAGAGTCTAGAGCTCTAGAGTTCTAGAGTTCTGGAGTTCTAGACCTCAACTATTCCTGTACTCCGGTGTTTGGGAGTACTAGCGTAAGTTGTGTTGTATTGTGTAAGATAATATTGGAATCAATACCGTTCCAGGAAACTTTTGACTCATGTTTTACCTGCATGATGAAATTATACGTTATACAGTATACATTAGATGGGAACCCGATGAAATAAAAAAATCCATGTAAGCTTACAATTTTACGTAAATGTAGACTTTTACCTTACGTTTTTGGGTTGAAATGTAGCTCGTGAGATGGGTCACATCCGACAAAGGTTACATTTTACAAAATTTTACATTTACA
>JABASP010002694.1:0-18359 GCA_019776565.1 Sminthurinus signatus | reverse complement strand
CCACCTCGAGCTCAAATAACTGCCCATGGGTAATTATTTGAAACCTTTTGTGAGTACTGGGTAACTATTAGAGGTTGGGTAACTATTTGAACGTGGGTAAATATTTGGAGAAATACGGTATTATATCATACAGCCTCAAAAAGAGTAATTGCACAGTAAAAGTGAGAAAATGTAGGTAAAGTAGCAAAACAAAAAAAAAAGTAATTGTATGTTGAATGTTGAGGAATCAAATCAAAAAATTCAATGGAATGAAGAATCAAGTATCTACATCAAAATCAAGGATATTCTTCACTGAGAATAAATAAGTACAGAAAATTGAAAGTTCATTCCACATTCTACATGGGCAAAATTGACTAAGAATTCGACAACTGTAAATACTAAATAATATTTTCTAATTTTTCTACTACAAATTTAGCATTTAGCATTTAGGTTCAATATTCAATCAGCGTTTGTATTTTGTATTTGAACAAATGAACCTTTTGTTTCCAGCTCAAGTAAATTAAGGATAAAAAAAATTCAAAATTTAGAATACATAATACATTATGTATTATGTATAATGAATAATAAATTTATTTAATCGTAAAATAAGAGGAATAATAAGGATAAAACTTGTCTATCAGGATGAAACTTCTCTCTCCATGATACGTTGTGATGTGATGTGATGTGATATGTTTTGATATCACATGATGAACATTAACATGAAATGAACATGAACATAAACATGGACAAGGAACTTGATATCAAAATATATTAGGTATACATAAAACATAAAAATACTGTGGATACTTTGATATACAGTATGTTTGTAAGTGTAGAGTGAGAGATATAGAGCATATTACTTTTTCATGGGGTTTGAATTTGTATATAATATAATATACAATATACAGATATAGTTGAACTTTGATAGTTGATAGTTTTTGAGTTTGAGTTTTGTTATGAGCTAGTCAGTCAGACTTCTGCTTCACATTTTACATTTCACATAATACAAACACAAACAACAAACAGAGAGTCGACTTTCGTTTGGTTTCGTTGAGTTTGGTTCAGTTCAGTTTATAGTTTAGCCAACTTTGTTGGATTGAGTTGAGTTGAGTTGAGCAGAGTTGCGTTGTGTTGGGGAGAAGGCAGCTGATTGTGAGTGAGAAACTTGTGGGCGGGAGTTTGAGTAAAAACTGAAGGATTTTTCCGTCTTCTCTTTCTGTTTTCTGATGCAAATGTCATGCTAGTGCCAGTGCCGTTGCTCCAACTCCAACTCCAACTCTAGTTCTAGCTTTGGCTTTGACTCTCGTTCTTGTTCTTACTCTTGCTCTTGCCGTGGATGGCTAAAAGGCATATAATATATTTTTCCTTGCATACAAATGCCACAAAACGTCCAGTTCATCCCTCACTCTCTTTCATGATATGCATTATGCATGTACAATGTACATTATACATTATATTATACACATGATACAAACACGTACAAATGAATATATAACAAATATGTATATCAGAATTTGAAAAATCCTCTCAAGTCCAACTCCAAGTCCAAGTTCAGCTCCATATACAGCTCATTTCACAAAGTTGAACATTTAACAGGTAGAAAAAAAAAGTAAGAAAGAAAAAGAACAAGAAGAAGATGCAGATAAAAACAAACATGATGAACAAATAATAGTCAAGCCGACGACTCCACTAAGAGTTTTGAAACTCTGAAACTTTGAGACTTTGAGACTTTGAAACTTTGAACCATCATCCATTTTATACACGAAACGTGTCAAAAATCATCTTTTTCTACAACTCTGCTCAACTCAGACTGCTGTTGAAAGACAATGACGATCATGATGATGATGATGATAGTGACAATGACGATGACAGTGGATTTGAATACGAATACGAATATGAATATGCTTTTGAATATGTTCTTTCTTTATTCCTCCTGCAAATGAAATGCTTGTTTTAACTAAATGCTCTTGTGAAACAAAATTCACATAGACACTAGACACATACATTTGGCATACATTTGTACTTTTATCTTCTATCTATCATTTTTATCATTTTTTCTTCAATTTCAAACCAAAAATCCCATCTTCAGGTTTTATACTTTGTGCTTTATAGTTACGGGAAATTTGCTTGCACACACATTCATATTAATATTAATAGTATTATCATAGAATCTTGTTCTTATTTACTATTTACCTATACATATTTTTTAGTTGGTACTGCATTTTACATGGTATTCTGTTGTATTTGACTGTTGGTTCCATGCTCGCGCACACTTGATAAATTTTCCACATACATACATGCACACAGTACAAATTCATGTTCAAGTTAAATTGAGTAAACTCTAAACTCTAAAGTCTAAAGTCTAAGCTTCCTTCCTCTCTAGTTTAGCTTTGCTTAGCTTGTATAGCATGATATGGTGTATGGTGTGGAATAGAATATCAAGTACAGCGTATGAAGTATGGAATTTTAAGGTAAAACTAGGAAAATCCCTAAAACTGAAAATCTACAAACTACACAAACTACAAATGGTCTCTCTCTCTCTCTCTCTCTCTCTCTCTCTCTTTCTTCTCTTTTCTCTTCTCGGCCTGTCAAAATAAACGTGAGATAAGCTTGAAGACTGACTACATTTCACAGGATATGCATGCATGAATGATGTGGCTCATAGCGAAACGTACGCAGTACACTGTACACTGAATATTGTACAAACTTACTCAATGATGATATGCACTACACTCTACACTACAATACACTACACACGTACTACTATAAATACTAATAAATACAGTATGTACCTTTTATAATGTACGTTGTACGATGTACATTGTACACGCATTGAACATGCACATTGGGCATATTACACTGTGAATAATGTACACACATATTATCTGACATATTATTAATAATAATGGCAGAGTTCTCCCTCTTTTATACAAATTCTCTCACTTTTTTTTTCCTCAAATAAAAAAAGTACGCATACACACATACCTACAAAGATATATAAGATATAAATATATGCATACAATAAACATGTGTACCTTTATGTGTGTATTCTGTATGCTGTATGCTACATGAACAGATATCTCAACCAAAAACTCTTTTAGCACCACCTCACTCACTCACTCACTTTCATACAAAGAGAATACAGAAGAAAATAAAAGACACAGAGGCCAAGATACATAAATACGTACACCGAATAATATTTACATACTCCTGTGCATAATATGTAATGTGTATTTTTGTGTAGGGTGTAGTGTTTACTGTACATTGTGCAGGTATACATCATACACTTTAATATGAGAGAAAATTCTGATTTGCACACTTTATTTTATTATGTTCAGAGAATATAGTAGGAGTAGGAAGAAAAAGTTTGTGTCTAGTGTATACAATATGTATTATGTGTGTATGTACACTGTACACAGAGGAACGAACATGATGCGGTTTTCACAAAAACAAAACTTTTTTTTTTAATAAGACATAAGAAGTCACCAAGCTTCATGCAAATTCACCTCAGACACGTCCACATTCACTCTACATTCTACATTCTACATGAAATAACATGCCGCCGTAAACTTTTGTACATGTAGTCAATAGGTAACTCTCCATTTCTCCTTCTCTCTCTCTCTCTGGTTCTTTTCTTATGGCATATGAGCATATTAGGGCAAGAGGTAAGAAGTAAAAAGTACGAGGGCTCATCTCATTCCTATATATGTAATTTAAATTATCCGCCTCACACCATCCACCATCCACCATCCAAATACATTTTCGCCTCAACCTGTTTAAATAAACTCTTGATGCATAAAATGACTCAATTCTTAATTTATAATTCAAATTCAAATTCATAATCCAACATGAAATAGTATAACATTATACATTTTCAAAATTTCTTGTGTTCGTCTTCTTTTTCTTTTTCTATATATGCTCAATGCTCAACCTTCAAATGTACAAACTGACACTTTTACTCTGTTATAAACCGTAAACAGTCGTTGTTTTTAGACTCTTTCGTCGTTTGTCCAAGAATGGAAGTACACTTGTACAGTAGTACTATAAACATGTAACATATCATATTTAGAATTTTAGACACCTCTAAAAATCCATTCCAAGTTTCATCATCATACAGATATTTGTGAAACTTTGTTTCTTCGTTGCTTTGTTTTTGTTTTGAAACGATTGATATGAAAACGTGAATGAAATGAGCATAAATACAGTGAATACCGCATCCAAAAATAATTGAGTAAATAATCAGAATTATCTATGGTTAAATAAATACATTACTTTTTAGTATTTTAGTAGACCCAAAAATAATGCTAATCATCCTCATGCTCCTCATTCTGGTTGCTACACGTTTCTACTACTTTTGAGCCCACAACTCACAACTCACAGTACAATGTACAATTTATCACATTTAGAGCAAACGTACATGACCAAGAAAATGAAGAAGTTGAACAAGAAAAAGACAAGCGGGAGAAAATCAAGCATGCGGAAAAGGTGTGGTGTGGGGATCTTAAGGTTAATTTAAGGAGTAAAAATTAAATTTTATGCTTCATTAACACTAATTTTCACACTTTGGAAAAAAAACCTTAATCATCCCAGTAACACACACATGTATCATGTATCATATTGAGCATGTAGTATGTAGTATGTACGACAGGACATAGAACATCCACATCAAGTCAACTAGGGAATGAAAGATGAGTTTTTATCTTGTACTACAAACCATAGAAACCAAAACCAAAACCAACAAGTTGATAATGATGATGATGTGGATTCAAATGATGATAATGATGATGATGATAGTGATACTTTGTTTATATCATATCATATATTATGATTCATGATGAATTCAAATTCAAATTCAATGAGAGACGAGTTTTAACTTTTGACTTGAAAAATATACAATAAAACTGGGAAACTAAACTAAACTAAAATGTAGATTGTAGATCGTAGAACGTAGAATGTAAAATGTAGAATTTACTCACAAAAGAACTCACAAAGTTCCTCTCCTTCACAAGTCACAAGTCAGAAGACTCAAGTCAGTTCAAGTCTCGACTAAACGAGCAAGATATTCTTCTTTTTCTTTTTGGATTTCATTTGAATTTGGACTTTTTCAGTACTCACGAGGGTATATCATAATATCATATTATACTACATGCTACTCCACACTTTATACACTATACAAAAACATTATACATTATATATTATATGTACATCGTATGATGATGATGATGATGACGAGTTGGCGTTCAATGTAAAAACAAAAGGGAAAAAAACCTGTTTAGCCGCATCAAAACGCCTTGCAGATATGCGTTGTACAATGCCCAATGTACACACACACACACACACAAATACATGCACAAAGTGACTCTGAATGTCCGTGCATGTAGGTAATCTAGTCTAATGAAAACACTGGAAGCACTTCAACATCCATATATTAATGTAAACGTAATTGTTGGACATTTGCAATCCAAATTGTACTACATCCATCCACATACACCATCACCATCCCCATCACCATCACAATCACAATCACAATCACCACATTTCACATTCTACATTCTACAAAACATTCAAACATTCAACTCATCCTAAATACAAGAATTATATTCTCATAATTTTTATTTACTATAAGTCAGTCACTTTTTACGAGCAGGATGAATAGTTAAATACATCGTAGATAATACAATACACAATATACAATACAATAAACTATAGATTATTATATATTGTATTCACAAGGTAATATCTGCATGTCTATACATTCTATTCATTCTATCCTTTCTATGTATTGTAAAAGTACACAACTTTATTTATTTATCAGTACTTTGAATTTACTAACCTTCATCCTCTGTACACTGTACACTTTTGAATTTTGTGCATGAACTGTTCATGAATCATGAATAAGACCAAAATCTTTTGAGTTGTACTAGTAATTGTAATTGTAATGAATTGTATTTTAAATACCTAACCTTTACCCGATTCTATGGTTATTAAAAGGTACAAATTGTTGAAATCGTTGAAATTTTTCCAGTCCAGTTAAAGAGTCATGAACTTGATACTAGATACTTGAGACATTAGTAAGTGAGAAAAAGTGCTACTTGTTTCCACTTGACTTGCTCTACGCATAAGTACATACATAATACATACAAACTTTAATAGCCAGTCACAAGACAATACAATTACAAGAACAACAACAGCAAAAGCAACAGCAACAAAGTTCAGTTTTCCTCCGTTCCTTCCGGCACTAACCGTATGAAGCGAGAACAACAGTAATTAATATGGGATAAGATTATAATTATAATAATTAATATTATATTACCGCTTCATCCTCATATGATATCATATCATATATCATATATCCTACATCATATCAGATTTCCTACTTGCATAAAATGCATACTGCATATACACATGAATCGTAAACATAAAAGTAAACATAAACATGTGTTGTACATATCTGAATCGACTATTAACCATTAAATGTAATATGCACAAGTACAGATATAAAACGGCACAATCTTCAAATAAACTAGAGAATCGACAAGGGTATCAAGTAGCAAATAGCAAGATGATTTGTCAAAGAGTGCATCAATTCTTTACTTTTATAAGACATGCGATTCGTCATTGCTAATTGTTGATTTCCTTCGATATCTAATATCTATAGACTATAGACATAGATACACATGCAGATCAATTATTCAATGGAAATCAAATTACCCCCTCCAATCTATGTACAAATTGTACAATGTACATACTCCAGAAAAGCTCTAATTAAAGAACAGTTTTGGTGTAATGTGGATTGTACGTTGTAGAGATTTTACTATCTATGTATGATATCTAAAATGTACATATATAAGGAGATTCAGATGTGTATATCTAGGAGTAGACTCACAAAAGATATCACATATCTCATATCATGTTCCTTACTAATTTCCCTGTAAATTTCCCACTAGTTGTTTCGTTTCACCCTCTTCTTCTTCTTATTTTTCTTCTTCTGCTTGTACCCATTTCTCCTATTTTTCTTATCGGTTAATCTATTTTATGACATTGCAGTTTGAATGAGTTTGAGTGAGTGAGTGAGTGAGTGAGCAAAAAAGGATGAAGGAATGAATGAAATGTTTCCGTGCAACTAGTGTACCGTGTAAATCCCGTCATACAGTTCAATTTCTTCCCAAGATAATTCATTATTATCAATTACACTTTATGTACACACATATTTTATGTGCGTACGTGGAAATTGGATGGCTGTACGATTGCACACTTGTACACACGAAAAGATATCACAGAGCATGAATGTATCATGTATCATGTATGATGTATGATGCATGTACACATGAACAATAATCCAAATTATCATATCATATCATATATCATGTACATATTTAGATAAGGATAAGACTACAAGATACAAATGAATATCAAAGTACTAAATACATACACACACAATAAAATTAAGAAGCCCCAAAAAGAAAAGTCAGGTAAGTAAGTGTATCGTGTATCGGTATCTGTAGCTCTTCCCCGGCTGTACTCTGTTTGATGTACATGCATACAAAACATATCTAAATACAAGTGAAGAGATTCACGAGCATGTTAGACTCTTTTATTGCCATTTTATAGCCAATTAGACGCCAGTCATATAAAAGAGCTGGATGCGCTCCATGAATAGTGCTGCACTGTTCTACACTACACCATACTACGCTACACGGAGAGAGATAAAGACTTCCCCTGTTTTTCCATTAAAATAATAATAATGATAATATTTCTGCTTTGCTTTGTTCCATCCACTCTCTAATTGGACCAAAAACAAAAAGGCCAAAGTTGAAAATATATTTCATAATAATATTTAGATTTACATTCACAACTTTTTCCCTCGTTGTGGTAAAAGATGAAATAAAACAAACAGAGGACCATTTTCAGTTTGTTATGGACAATGAAAATGAGAATGACGATTATAATATCTAGAATCTAGAGTCCAGAATCTAGAGCACACACAGCGGTAGTGTGAACTTGTTGCTCACTTTGTTCACATTATTCAGAGGATAGTTGATGCTAAACACTGGACACTGAACAAGATAAAAAAGAATAAAAGATAAAAGAGTTTTTTTTTCATCCAACTGCCAACTCAAATTCCTCATGTCCATCTGAAATCTCAATCCAAACGAACTAGACTGTCAATTCTAAAACTTATTCTGATCCATGACTTTTGCTTTTGATTCAATCTATACAAAATCATTGCAATTATTTTTAATGAGTACATGTTCAACATTTTTACTGTGATACACTCTTTATTCACACCGGAGGTCCAGCTTTTCAAATCATTCACTGTTTATACTTTGAATTTTGAATTAATACCGTACAATAGGACTTTGGGAATCCCAATCACAGACATTTTGGTTAAAATTATGTGGGAAATATATCACCTGTGTACACAGGATTAAAAAAGAGTAGAGGAATTTGAATACGACAGATTTGTTTCGCAAATACATCACTTATCATTTCACATTATCAAATAAATATTCCAAATGTACATTTAACTATGATTCTTCTAATTAGTAAAGGAATCGCTTCATGTGCATGAAACATGAAACATTGTTGTTTGTTGTATAACATGCACCTTTGGTTTATCTAATCCAAGATCCAAACATATTAAATATAACTAGTGTTTACATCTTCAAGCACTCAGAACAAACTACTCTGTTTTTTTTATATCTGATAAACTTTGAGACAATTGAGAGAGCTAGTAAAACCATATAAAATATAAACTGTACACTGTACAATGTACATGTAAATATAATTCTGCTTGTCTCTTACATTTATAACAAAGTCAGTACACAATACATAATACATAATACAAAGGGCAGTGCAATTCAAGACTCAAGTCAAAACTCTTTTCTTCTTTCCTTCTTTCCTTTTCCAAAAAGGTTAACTTTACCACCACCATCGCTTTACAAGTTAAAATATAAAATACCCATGTACATTGTACAACTTACAATTTACACTCTACACTTGTGCATTTTGTTACTCTTTACGTTTTTTCCCAACTTTTTTCCACAAGTTTTTTCATATTGGACGTTTACCACTTTGGGAACTTGGAGTTCACGCGGAGTGAGAGAAGAAGAGTCAAAGTCAGAGATAGACAGGAAGAGTAAAGAGTAAAGACGATAGATATGAACGGATGGATGGATGGATGGACTATCCTCATTCATTCACTAATAAGTAATGGATGTAATATTTAATGGTGTCGGTAGTCGGTAGTATAGTTGGAAGTTGGAAGTTGGAACAAGAACAAGTCAAACATAAAACACATCATACGATATGATAAAATAATGATGCTGAAAAAAAGTTTCAAACTCCTGTTCTTTCCCTATATATTATACAAGCGGTGAGGTGTATTATGTATTATGTATTGTGTGCACAAAGAAATACACCAATAACATAAATACAATTCATGCATGTACATTTTACAAGATACAAATGCATATTACCTATGTAGCTTTTATCTACACACTATACAATAAGTTATCATTCTTTTTATATTTCTCGACTCTTTGTTTACCCGAAAGAAAAAGCATTTATAAAAATTTGACACATTTTCAATAAGAAATAAGAGTATTTTAATTTTCTACATTACAGAATTCCTGTACGTAATTCCAGGTTTCTTCATTAAAAAATATGCGTCTTATTATCTTACAATTTAGAATATAGAACACACAGCATAATAGATGTACATATTTTACAGATACTTTGTGTATGCAGTTGATGTCAAAATTATTTGAATATGATGTAAGTTGTGAGCTCCTGAACATTTTCCACCGTATGAATACATCATTTTATCATTCACCATTCACCATTCATATTTCTCGTCTATATGCAATACGTAATAAGTGTATTGGGAATCTACGTTTGTATATAGTACATATCTATGTATCTCTGTCGTATACGCAATACGCAATACGTACAACGTACAACTCTGATAATTCTTTGCTCATTTAACTTACACGTTACAACACCTTCAAAATGTCTTGAAAAAAGCCTGTACATAAATTATATACATATGATATGTTATGTGCATGTAGAATGTAGATCGTACAGAGTACAGAGTACACACTACAGACATTGGAAGAATAAGAATAAATATATTATTTATTATATTATGTATACATAATACATAAATGTATAAAATCTTGGATTTGGATTTGGATATGTGTATCGTCTTATCTTCTCAGACATAATACGAAAGAAAACAATGGATAGTAGGGAAACGAGGCTTCCGGGGACATGGCTTCGTAAACACCTGTTGTTGTATACAGAAAAACGTAAAGAGAGATAGATAGAGAGAGAGACGGAGCGAGAGAAAGAAATAGAGAAGTTCAGTGCAGTTGAGTCAGAAGAAACAATTTTTTCCTTCTTCCCATCTCTCACTCTTCATCAAACATACCTGTATTATTCTAATACGTATGTATGTATGTAAACAACACACAGTGGATAATAAATGGATATTTTTTCATTTCTGATATTTTATTCCATATCCACGACTAAATTTATAATGCCATCAAATATTATATTATATTATGGTTTATGGTATACATAATATAATAATGATGTACATCATTCAGAGAGAAAGAAGAAGAAAAAGAAAAGAAGTGCATATGAGTACATTCATAAAGAATAAATACAACGTGGAGCAAAAAGTGTTCACAGTCTCCAACTCATCCACACAGATAATAAATAATAAACTGAAATATAATTCATTTATATTTGTACTGGACGGTGATGAAGGAAGATGGATAAATTGTAAATTGAATTTTATGTTCAATGTTCAATGAAATTTGCTACTTGTTTTTCTTTTTCTTTGGATTGGATTTGATTTGATTGGGAAATGGATGAAGACTTTTTCTTCATTTTTATATGAGTTTACTGTTTACTAGGGGTGAAAAAGAATTGCCTCCGACTTGCCTTTTGCGGTTACTTAATAAATTTACATGAGTAAAGGTAGCATGTGCAAAGTACAATGTACAATGTACAATCTAGAGTATTGTCGAGTAAAGACAGCTACTAGCTACAAGCTACTTCTAACTTCTATGCATATTAGATATGGACATAGTTTGTAGTTTGTATTACTGCTACTACTTGTGCTCACATATTTATGATGATATGGTTATCTTCCCCCCTTCATCCTCATGGAGCTAGAAAATATTCATTCAATTAACGTCATAAAATTTCTCACCCGGAAAGAGCCATAGTGCAATTTATCAAATCTAACATCCAAAAGATTAACAAAACGTAAAGAGTCAGGAGTGTGGTGTAAAGAACCACTGTTTCACATCCGAGAAATATCTACATATACATACATTCTACATTCTACACTCTACACTCTACACGCATCCATAAAGTCCATCCAAAGTTTCCATGCAATACAATGTATTTCATGTGTTTCGATCTTTGGTCGAGTCCACATGTGAAAAATGTTGTATTTGCTTGATGCTGATGATTATCCATGTGCAAAGTAAGACATTGTCTTTCACATTTATTCATCTTCGCATGTATATAAAATAACAAATAACACTAACCATAAATGTTCACCTGCAGTAGATAATTTAAGCAGTTTTACATATATGTATTTACTAGTTTGTACAATCATACTCCCAAATAAAACCATAAATGCTCGGATTAAAACTATATCAAGGAACTTTTATCTTTTATAAGATGTGTAATACAAAAAAAACATGTTACTACAATTTTCAAATTTGTAGCTGTTATTTGAATTTTGTATTTTTTACTTGTTATTATACAGTATACAGATAATATTTTTTGAATTTGCATTTATATTTATATTTACCTTTAAAAACTCACAGTCTCCCAATTTTCAAAAAATCTAGAAGAAAATGATCCTCCATTTTAATTTTCCTTTCGCCATACTCTATCAGTGGTTCTAGTAACTCACCAAGAGACAAATTAGAAAATTGGTCTACTATTTATGTACAATGTACAAGGATCCAATTTCATACTTTGTATTTTGTATTTTGTACATATTGAAAAATTGCACAGAGGAGATTAGAAAATTAGAATAGAAAATAGAAAACATGAGGATAATGGACAATGTTAGATGGTAGACTGCTCACTGCTCACTGCTCATGTTGAATACTATAAACTATAAAGTCATAAAAAATCGTGTCTATAGTCTTAATGTGGGAACATTAGAACATTAGTATCACAATTAGACTCCAATTACATACTAAATACTAATAGAATGCCTATTAGTATTCTTCATTAGCTTTAGCGTAGTGTAGTTTACTTTTTTTAGTACAAGTTCTCCTTACACAAGTAATACATAAATATTATGAATTGGGAACTTTGTCAAGAAAACAGGAACAAGAGCCACAATAACTATAACAATAATAGTAATAATAATAATAATAATGATAATCATAGGAAAATAAACTTGAGCTTAAATGTTCAAGTAATATAAATGAGCTCAATTCTTTTTTCTATTTACATTTTACGTTTTACATTTTATATTCTGCAAATACAAATACAAATACAAACAGACATGTCGTGTTTTTTTCCTACATGCTCATTTGGTGTTTGGTGATAGTCGGTTCTTTCTTGTCTAAGTTGTAAGTGTACCATTAACTATTAAATGAAGAGAGATGATTTCAAAAATCAACGTAAATGAACTTGCAGGTCGGACTCACACTCACACTCCACTCAAATTCGACTCCATTCTCCCTTCTCCGCTCTCCATTCGGAGGACGGATGACGGAGGACGACATGACTCTTCAAAATGATTACTCTAGATTCTAGATTCAAATGAATGTAGAATGTAGACGACATCGCATACATAGGCAAATGAGGATTTTGAATTGTCGGTGCCTTTCATCTCATCTTCCTCCTTATTCTTATTCTTCGTCTTTTTCTGCTCTCCCATACACATACAAATTTAAGCACATAGAAACAGAATAGAACACATAGAGTAAAAGGAGTACAAGAAGAAGAATAGGACTGAATATATTCAAATAAGCGGCAATTACAGATTCAATGTTGATGTTGATGTTGGTGCTTGACTTGAGTGTTTTTCTCTATAACTGTAATAACAATAAAAATAATCACAGCATCCACCCCCGACCAACCATTACTGAATGAAAATACACTGCACACAATCAACAGTGTACTCTGTACTCTGTACAGTACACAGTCTGTCCGGCGCGCAAACATTTATTTTCCAACCTCCAATCATCATCAGCATTTTCATTTCTTCTCCTTCTTTTCAACATCCTCAATCCTCAATCTTCATCCTATTTCTTTCTTTTTTTGTGTCCCATCTCTTCATTCTAAATGTAAATGTAAATGTAGACTGTGTACTGTGTGTGTGTGGAGTATAGAATGTAGAATGTATAGTAAACATAGATTTGCACCATTCAATTCTACACATCCTATACTTAAAAGAGGATAAAGAGTTTTTTTTTGTTCACCGACTCACTTTATCTTTAAACTTTTAAAGAAAAATTACAGTCTGGATTGTCTCAATTGTCTGAATACTGAATATAATATATAGTCGCCTTTATTTCGCCATTTTGTACAATGACCGCTTGTTTGTAATAAAAAATAAAAACTGTTGCAATGTTAAAGTACAAGTCAACTGTCCTTTTTCTTCATCTTAAGCGTACATTTACCTGTTTTCGTTTTAAATACTCCTTTAATCATTCATGACGAATATGTGTGTGTACTAATACGATATTCATGTAGAATGTAGATATAAATAAACCCGCTCCCCTTTTCTTAAATTACATGTAATATTACACCAAATTTATATACATGTGTAAGTCTAAATTACAATTAGTGAAAATTAGGAAATACAGAAATACACAATGGAAAATGGAAAATGAGCATTCGCATAAAAATTAGCATACCTACTTGAAATATGAAATATTCTTATTCTACGTTTCATCTCATTTCTTGCCATTTGCCATTTGTAATTTGTAATACGCTTAATTTAGTAATTTGTCCATCTTTTAATAATTTTCTTCTTCCCCTTCCGCTCATCAATTATTACTGTTATTAATTATCAAGAGCAGTAATAGCTAATAGCTGATAGTTAATAGTTAATAGTAATACATATGTTATACATTATACACATGTGAAAAATATACCTAGTAATTATTTTTAATACCTGTACACGAACTAAATGTCTTGTTTTTTTTCCTCATATAATAATTTTTAAATAAAGACTAAAATTTCTAATTTGAGTACAGAAGCTATACATAAACTATACATGTAGGAACTATCCCATTGAAGCAAAGTTAACAGAATAAAATACTGAAAAATAGAATACTTTGTACAGTAAACAGTAATAAACCAATCCAATTCAATCACAAGTAGTAGAAGTAGAATATCATGGTGTTCAAAAAATACAAAGTAAACATTTTATTCTTAGTATTTATTTAGATCCAAAAATCCAAATCCAAAGTGTGTATGCTGATTATATTATGTAAAAAAAAATGTAGAGCTTGTGACTTGTAACTTGGAAGTGTAATGAAATAAAATGTTCTGTATGTTTGTCTGTTCATTTCTCTCTCTATTTCTTTCTGTTTCTGTATCTGTATTTCTTTGTGCATGTATAAAGTACACATGCATGTAGTTCTCTGGGAGACTATGAGTTTTTGGCAGAATAGATAGATAGAAAGAGAAAAAGAGAGAGAGTAACAGAAAGAGATGAGAAAACAACAACAAGGTTGGACTTGTAAAATACAACAGTTGGAACCCTTGTTTATGATGAGTCGGCAGAAAGAGACAAAGGCAGTTGGTAGGATCCTTTGAAGAAGGGCTACAATACACGTTCCTCTCATCATGTCAGCACTCCTATATTGTTCAATTATTCTCGGAAGGTCACTCATATTCCATCCTCTCTTCAAAAACTCTTCTCGACAGATACTCTCTGTATTCTCTGTAGATTCTAGATACTAGATACTAGATACAAGGTAGATATATTGTATTGTATAATGTATTACTTTTCATTCTCTCATTACAATCAGACGCTCCACAGTTTACCACACTTTTACCTCAACTCCTCACCAATTCACCAACTCACCAACTTCTCAATCCCCAATCCTCAATTCAATAATGTAACAATGATGAAATGAACCTATGTCTACAATCCATTTACAATGTACCAAGTGAAACGGGAACACAAGATACAAGATACAGGATACCTCTGTCTGTAGTGTGTAACTCCTATACTGACTCATCTTCCTTTTCTTCCTTTCTTTTCTAATGTAAATACAACTCTTGTGAATTCAAATTTTTACTAAATGTCTCTCTTTAATAGAATCTAGAATCAAGAATACTCTACATTTCATTTGTGGGATAATGTAATAAAACTATTAAAAATCAAAATAGCTGATTTGATGATGAATTTTAATTTAATACTTTCCTGCTAAAAACTTAATCAAATTAAAATCAGCTGATTTTATTTATTTTTAAAGAGAATGAGTATTTTAATTTTGCCAGCCAAAGTTTTAAACTTGAACCAGTAAAAGGAAAATAGAACAGTCGGTACAACGTCCAGCGGAGTATTATAAATATAAATTATAAAGGAAAGATGTGAGGCAGTCAGTATTGTACATTGTACATGAAGAAGGTAAAAAGGAACCAAAGATATATAGATGAAGACGGTGAAAAAAATGTAGAGAAGGTACAAAGTACAAGGTACAGGGATTGAAATTGAATAGGACTCTTTCTTTCTCTTTCTATCCAAATCCCAATCCAATACACATTCAACATTCAACACTTCCTCAGTCCAGTCATAGCTCATAGCCAAATAAAAACCAAACCAAACCAAACCAAAAAGTAAATGAGAGAGCCACCGTTCTCTATAAACTATTATGCTATCTTGTCTAAGACCTTTTTTTTCCTTTTCTTTCTCTTTCTCTTTTCTCTACAACTTTTCTTCTGATTGTTGTATGTTCTGTGTTCTGTGTGTTGTGTGAATGACACACACACAAGGCAACAAATTTGTAAATGTATTTAGATGTGGACGTGTTTGGATTCAAATACTTTGTACCGTGTACTACCCACTTTTTACATCATACACACATCAATATCTCTATGAACAGTGTACAGTGTACATTGTAAAGTGAATGAGACGAGAAAATAAGAGAAGGAACAAGAATGAGGTTACTGTAGCTTACTTACAATGAAACACATCACAAACCGAACACCGAATACAAATGAAAAGTACAGTGTATAGTGTATAGTTTCTAGTGTACAGTATGAAATGTAAGATGAAACATGCATGATAAATAAATATTGTATCTATCATTGTAATACAGTTTTTTTCAATCATATTCCAAGGAACTTTACAACTCACAGTACTCAAGACTCAAAGAGGAGTATAAAGTATAGATGTAATACAATAAAAAATAATAATAGGTAAATATAGATTGATGCTATTAGACTCAACACTCACCACTCATCAGTCTATCTACTCTACAATTTACAATTGGTATCAGGGAGGAATCATTTAACACTATACCGACGACCGACGATTGACGACTGACGACTGACGATCGACAGTACTTGAGTTTGTACTTTGTACTATGTATGATGAAGCAGGTTGATAACCGATAGAAAGATGAATACCTACGACTTTCGAGTTTTAGTTAGAGTTCGACACTTGTCCAAGTCCACGTCTTTCAATAAATAAATATGTACAGTTTCAACCTCATTGTTACAGAAAACGTACCATGTACCATTTACTACTATATATATTTTGTACCTTGTATTGTATTAAACAGACTCAACACTCACTGTTTTGTACTTTGTACTTTGTACTTGGAGAAAAAATAGACAGACAGACAGTCATTTGACAACTCTCGTCTTTATGATATTTCTGCATCATCTTCCCTCGTTACTCACTCTTCACACTTGTCCGTCCAAATTTTGTGTATGTATTGTTAAATGCTTCTTTCTGACCGGTGGATAAGTTCAACAAGAAATGTCAAATAAATATCAAATATAGATAATATACTTTAACAAATCTTTTACAACCACTCGATGACTTACCATTTACATTTGAGATGGCAAAAAAATGACAGTTTCTCAACAACATTAATACAATGTACATGCATACAATTCTACCTCTACTTTTTACCTCAAGTAACTTTAACTTCATCTATTCATCTATCTTTTTTTCTAATCTTGCTACACCATCTTATAGTTTGTTTCTCTCTGGTACTATTTCCTGGAAAAAGGAACAAGTAGGAGAAACTTATGATTTATGTGTGTGCATCCGGATTCGTATCCGTATTCTATGTTTTCATCAGATTATTAATCTATGGTCTTATTCTGGTTTTGGTTCGGTGTGGTTTGGTTTAAGACGACAAAGCACCAGAAAAAACTGGACTGGAGGTATACATTATACATACGTAAGAACAAGTGTGAAATAGTGGAGTGGCCACGTGTATTTTAATTATTATGATTGCCATACATTAAACTACACGCTATAGCTGTAGCTATACACTATACCCATAGAACAGCGTGTATGCATAAACCATATATAGTGTATCTTCCATGTATGCGTTGTAAATTTTATATACCATGCACAACATATTAAATATGTCGATATATACAATATACAATGGAAGCTACATTGTGGTACATGACAATAATAATAATTACAATGCTCGTTGCGTGCAAAAATATGGGAATTTCAAAAGGCTCCACAGGCCTGTGAAAATTTCTATAATTTTAATAAGATGGGCTTTTTTATTTAATGAAACTTTGAGCATACTTTTATGTATATATCTGATGCATATCATATGCATATTCATACTTGTATCCACTACACACTACACACTGTGTGTTTAGTGTAATATCTATGTGTATCAGCACATGGAGTCCAACTCGAACTGAGATAGATAGATAGATAGATAAAGATAGGTTCTCTCCCTCTTATATAGTTTATTTATTGTATAACATGTAACATGTTCTGGCTTGGCTAAAGACTGGACGCTCCACAATCCAAAATATGTATTGTATATTGTATACCTACCTGTTTGTTCACTATTGTACACAAAATACACACTCATTTCATTCTATTCTCTATTCTGTATTTTGTATTTCAAGTATCATCCGCTGTCGATTAGATAACCATCTTGCACACTACAGTTTACACTCCGAATTTAAACGGAGCTTCATTTCTTCATTCAACATTTTACATTTTCCCTACCGAGAATTCAATATTGAACTACCTTTTAGTGTCAAATTATTATGTAAAATGTACAATGTGTAACGTACACGAGAATATTTTGAAGCCTGTGAGATACATACGTACAAGAACACACAAACCATTTTATCATTTATACTTTGACCATTGTGACTACAGATTA
>JABASP010002693.1:0-18369 GCA_019776565.1 Sminthurinus signatus | reverse complement strand
TTTTATCCCAATCCACTGTTTTACCAGTAATTTTATTTCTTTTAGATCTTCGTTTTTTCTCTGTAATAGTAGGTTCTACAAGAGCTACTGTTGTGATTGTATTAATTGGAACTACATCTCTGACTTTGGACTTTCTTTTAATTGGTTTTTTCACTGTTGCTTCGAATGTTGGTATTGTAGTTGTTTTAGGATTTCTTCTCCTTGCATTGACCATTTTTTGTAGTTGTTGTTGTTGTTCATATTGTTGTTTTTTAATGGAAACTCTAGTTGAGACTTTTGTTTTTACTGCTGTTGTTACAGATTTTCGATTATTATTATTGTTCTCACTGGTGGCTCGTTTCTTTCTTCCTTTTTGAGGTAATGATGATGATGATGAAGTTGGTAAACTTGAATCTAAGAGGGGGAATTGTTTCTTTGGTCTTCCTCTTTGTCTTGGTTTAATTTCATTT
This sequence comes from Sminthurinus signatus, assembly GCA_019776565.1. Lineage (NCBI taxonomy): Eukaryota > Metazoa > Arthropoda > Collembola > Symphypleona > Katiannidae > Sminthurinus > Sminthurinus signatus. Next base: position 17,920 of record JABASP010002693.1, on the reverse strand, counting down.
GAACTTTCAATCAAATTTGTATTATTTCTTGTAGCAGTAGTAGTATTTTTATTAGTAGCATTAGTTGCGGAAGCTGGAGTTGTATTTGATGTTGTTGCTGTTGGATTTGATTTTATATTTTTATTCCTTCTTCCTCCAGTTTTTATTTCTCCAATAATATTATCATTATTATTAATAATATTGTTATTATTGGGATTATTATTATTATTATTCGCTCTTCGTCCTTTCTTTTCAATGGTTGTTGAACTTGTTGTAATATTTGTACTATTATTACTATTTTGATTATTGTTGTTGGAGGAAGTAGTTGTAGGAATTGTAGAATTTTTCCCAGGTTTTGGTTTCCCTTTTTGAGCTGGTTTGACTTTTCTACATCCAGTCATAGCTGTGAAATCTGGACTCATTGCTCTAGAACCAATAGAGACAGTGGATAAATTTAGACTTTCTCCCTCCTCCCCCTCTTCTTCCTCTTCTTGTCCCATTAAAAGTCCGTCTTCTTGAGTAATTTCAGGGTGAGGTGGTTCATTTTCTGGTTCTGTGTCACCTTCCACATCAATATCAATATCACTTTCACAAATTTCTGAAATGAGAGGTAAAGGGGATTCTGGTTCAATTTTCACAATTGCTCTCAAATTTGGTGACTCCAATGAATATTTGGCCATCATTTCATTCTTTTTACTTATTAGAATATTTCCATTTCTTAATGGTGGATAATTCATTAGACTGGAAGGAGCTGCTATTTCAGTAGCAGTAATCAATTCTTGAGTTTCTTCTCCATCATCATTATGTTCTTGTTCTATTTCTGCTTCAATCAGGTCAACATCACTATCCAATTTATTGGTGATGGTGGTAGTAGTAGTATCAGTATTATTATTATCTTGGATAATATCAGTAGTAGAGGACAATAATGAACCTGTTGTTACTGTTTCACTATCAATTGTAGTAGTATTAGTTGTATTATCTTTTGTTGTTGTTCCTTCTGTTTGAGTTTCTATATCGTTAACTTGTGGTTTATTATTTTTTTCTTCATTTGAAAAAGCCATTGAAAGTCCCTGATCAAGAGTAGCAATTTTATTATGAAGGATCGAATTGGATTTTTGTTGTGAGACAAATTCCGAATATGTTTGATACAATTGAGAGAATACTCCACAACAATCGGAACATAGACAGAGCTTTTCACTTGATGGTGATGATGCAGGATTGACATTTTGAGTACCATCTAATTTCTCAAGATGTTGTAAATGAAAGACTTGTTTCAATGCTACATCATAGCTCACTTCTTGTTCTTTAGGTCCAGTTTCATCATTATCATTGTTTTGGATACTCAATTTAAATGATGATGATTCGTTGCCGTTTGTCAATGTACAAGATTGAGTACAATTGACACACTCAACAGTTATTGCTGCTTCAGCTTCGGTCGTCATTTTTATTCCTCAACAATTCTAAATAAAGAATTCATAAATGGAGAAGAGATTTTGTTATTACATTTCATTGTACTCCTTTCAAAAATATCATAAAATAATAGTAAATAACTACTGATATTAACATTTTATTTTTCAATTTACACCTTATGGTAAATAATATAGTTGAAAACAAAAAATAACTGTACATACGAGAGATATAATACTGAAGCCTCCAGTATAATTTTTGGTGGTAAATCACGTCTTGCGTTTTCTTTTCTAAAACATTTATAGAAGCAAAAAAAAATTCATCTATATAATTGTATTTTCTGCTCGATCAAGATTAAGATTTATGACAAACAACTTAAACATAATATGTATAATGCACAAGTATTCTCTCATATCTTTTTAAATATAAATGTACAAGATAAAAATGGAATGCCAAATGCCAAGTATTTTAACACGATAATATATATAATATTACAACCCAAATCAATATTACTAATAATACTAATTATTACCTTTTTAATCGAGTCAATGAAGTAAATGAAGATTACCAAGTATTGGTAATCGTCAATCAATCGTCACTAGGAAACTATTGATTTTCGATTTTCCATACCAGGTTAGACTGTGTAAAAGGGAACAAAGGGCAAAACAATTATTATTAGAATTTTATTATTGCTATAATATTGAAAATGATGATTAAATATAAATGAATTTAAAACATTTCAAACATGTACTACACAAAATATCTACTTAATTTGCATCACTGTTAGAAGTTAGAAGTTGGAAATATGCAAAAAACGTAAAATGTAAAATGGGGGAAAAAATGATACAGAGACAACATTATAGTTTATAGTACATAATAGACTATAGACAATGGACTGTATATTAATAATGTAAAATGTGTACATATGTAGGTATGTAGAAATATGACTCTTCAATTTTGGAGAGTATAAAAAATGATTTTACTAATATATAAAAAAAATAAAACAACTTGTCAATTATATTACAACTTAACACTTTTAAACACAAGTAAACTCACCTTTTCTTGAAATGACAGGATTATTAATTGTATTTCACAAGATTTAACTGTAGTTTGCTGTAAAATGTAAAATGTAAAATTATTTTCCTCCTGTTTTTTATTTTCACCCAAATAAACTCAAATATATGCGCGTGCAAGCATAAACTGGTAAAAAAAATTTTACATAAAAGTTGACTATAATTATTCAGTTATGCTATTTTCTATTTTCCTAAAACTGGCAAACATTTTAATGACTATAATGACGTATGTTTACAATTTACAATGCATAGATATTCGAGGAAGAACATTAAATAAAAATAAAATAAATGCTATGCATGTAATATAGCTGCAAAAATGTACACAACTAAACAGTGAGTGAAAAGTGAAAGCTAAAAACTTTTCTCAATTTTTCAGACTTTTTATAATAGAGAGATCTTTTTATTCAGCAGTAGTATTTTTCTTATATTGTTACACACGATTTTTTCTTTCATAAAATTGACAAGGTTAACAAAATAACATTACTTTTTTTTAATAGTTTCACTCCAGTGTATTTTATTATCTTCTATTATAATTCCACACAAAACCTGAGACACTTTTAAAAGAAAATTGTATTTTTCAGTATTTTTTATTACTTTCGGTAAGTTTTTGAGCTGGTTTTATCAGTAATTCCGGTGCTCCCTTGACGTAAGTTCAGTGGTTCTTTATAAGTGTCTATAATATCAGCTAATCCATACAGATAATCCATTCGATTTTCAAATTCATCTTCATTTAAATTTAAATCACTCCCTGATGTTTTTTGACTAAAATCATTCATAATTGCACACGATCTATTATTGGATTCAAATTCCTTTTGTGTCTCCACTCCATATGATGCAAAAACATCAAAATTTTCCAATGGATCCGTTTCATCATCATCAACTTGAATCCTTCCATTTTTTGAAGTTTTACTAGGGACACTTTTTCTAGTTGTCAGCATTTTGTTTTGTAAGTATCGATGGGAAGCTAATCTACTTAGTTTATTGCTATTATTATTATTATTATTATCAAAGGATTGAATACTAGAAAAAGTATTGGTTGTAATTTTGTTATTTTTAGAATCAGTTGGTTTTTTTTCTCCTTCAACAAAATTCAATGAATATTCCTTCTTCTTTTTCATGTCCTCTGTACTGGAATTTGGATTGCGCTCATCTTCATCACCACTTTGATAAAATTCTTCCAAGGTACATGATTCTGTAAAGGTATCAAGAAGACTTGGAACTTGAGTTTGATTGGTGTTGGAATAAGGATTTTGATTTTGTTTTGAACTTGAATTTGAATTTGGTTCTTGATTTTCATTTAACTCATCACATTTGGTATCATCTTTGGAGTTTTCTCCTCCTTTGTTCTCATTATCATCATCATCTTTTGGTAGGACAGGTGCCCATAATCCTTTTTCTAGACTGTAGTTATCATGGCATTCATAATTACAATGAAATTCTGGATCCCTTGGATATCCTAACATTGTTGTTGTTGTAGTATTAGAAGTAACTAAAGTTGTTGTTGTTGATTGCTCATCTAGATTTGGACTATTTGGTCTCTGCTCCCCAGCAGTCACGATTCGATTTCTTTGACCAAAAGATTGACAAATCATTGGATCCGCCATTGGCATGTATGGCATTGGATCTAATTTTGCTGTAAGAGGATTTCGACGATATGGATTCATATCTCGACTGTCAAATCCCAAGTGACCCTCTCCCATCATTTCCATAGTTAGATTTAGATCAGGTTGCTTTTGTGCGGTTCGACAAACCAGATTTTTCCCATTTGGAAGACTATAGCCTGTTGGATATGGACTTGGTATTTCTTGAACTGACCTTCCTCGAACTGAGAGGTCAAGACCACGATCCGGTGTTTCAGCCAGTTGATAACAAGCATCGTATGGACCTAATCCTGGAATCTGGAATGAAATACAAATGATATATATTATGATACAAAATATTAAATAATATTTTCCACTGGATTTTTTTAATGTACAAAGTACAAATAATCAGTATATTTTTCAACGACTTTAAAAACTTGAAATGTCTCTTACTTGAATTACATAACCTCTTGATACCATATTACTCAGAGTTTTACTTAAAGTTGAGTCCAATGCTGATGATTTTGGTAGCTCAAAGGCCCCTCGGATAAATGAAGACAACTGTTCAAAATTGAGTCCTCTTGCGGATTGAACATGTTTGAGAGTAAGTGTAATCATTTCTCGGTGGTTTGGTCGTTTTTTTGGCTCATCTGGAGGTGGTCGTCCTAACCTTGTTGTTGGTGCAGCTGTCAAAGATTTTGTCTTGATCGGAGGAAGAGAAATTGAATTATTACGGGATTGAGAGTGCGACGGAGACTGAAAGTTTGTATGTCCATTTGTTTGATGATGTTGTTGTTGTTGATGCTTGAGTGTATTTAGTCCCATATCACTCACGGATATTCTTGTTTTTGTACCATTATTATGATGATTATTATTACTACTACTGCTACTGGTATGAAGTTGTGCACTTCCCAATTGGCTTTGTAAATATCTCGGCGGACCATTAAAATTAAACATTGTTGTTGATTCTATACAAAAAAAGTGGTCGCAACACTAGAAAAAATGAAAAGACACGAACAGTACAATAATTACAAAGGGTTTACTCTTTACTCTCCTCTGTTGACATTTCTCATCCTTTAAAAAAGTAGTTCTTGTACATTATTCCACGTGACCTTTTTGCTTAATTTTTACACGTTGAAGGTTTTAGTGACGGCCACTTTTTTGCTTCAGAGGCCTCTCTCTTTATTTAGGAGGCGAAGACGAACTTTTTTATAGGTTTCCTTTTCTACCAAGGCCCTACAGAAACACTCATAATTATGAGTGTTTCTGTAGGGCCTTGTTTTCTACTCCACACAAAAAAAGGCCCAAAAATTTTGTCAGTTTAGGCCCATTTATGGGATTCGATAATCCCAATTTCCAGAGAAACCGCAAAATTCAAACTATTTTTCATCATAAAAAATAAAATAAAAAAGTCGAAAGTCGAAAATCGAAAAGTCTACACAGTCTACAATCTACAACCCCATAAAAATTAAAAATGTACGAAAAAACTCTAATGATAGCGTTTCAAGATTCAAGATGAGCAAAATTGTAGATGAAATTGGCATAAAATGAGGCGAAATTCCTCTGGAGTTTCAACTGGAGGAAACACTCAAAATTATTCAAGAAAATCTCGTGCATCTTCCAACACTAGTAGGATAAATTCCAACTGTAATTTGGTTCCAGAATCAAATCCACATCCAACTCCGAGGAACACACCTGGATCAAGTAGAAGTTCATCCCGAGATCACTCTCATCAAACTCCAGGTTTAGTGTCCAACTGTTCATCGAGGAGAAAACTAGTATCAAAGAAATCCAACAATAATAATAATAATACAAATACAAATTCAAACAGTACTAATAATCCTAGTTCACGAGTCACACCATCCAATTCCAACTATTCGTACAACAACAACAACAACAACAGCAATAATACAAATACCAATAATCTCAGTTGTCGTCGGAGTAAAAATAAATGTTCAAATTATTCCAGTCGACTTAATTCCAACTGTAATTCTAGTCACAATTTAAAAAATGTATCAAATTCCAATCCAAGTAATAATAATAATAACTTTTCTTCTACTCCACATTCACATTCACACCCACGCTCCACTTCAAATTACAATGAGGAAGAGAAAGAGGAAAAAGTTTTTGAGCTTACAATCAATAGACCCGCCACCTGTGCACCACCATTACCTTTCTCCATGTCTCGATCTGGTTCTGGATCCCGATCCCGTCCCAATAAAACGTTCAAAACACCTATGGATCACAAAGTTCAGTCCCACCCTCCAGCCTCCGTCATTCAATACCAGTTGAGGAAAAAACTCATGGAAGAGAATATGAAACTAGTTCAAAGTCTTTCTCTCCTCCCTAAAAGTCCAGCTCAAACAGAGGCGGAAAATTGGAATGTCATCCGTAGAAATCAAGATATTATTACAAATGTGTTTGGTGAGGATGTATTTGAAGTTGGGATTAGGATTCCCAAAAATAAACATAATATAAATTGGGATGACCTTTTGGATGCTGCAACCATTTCCGTTCCAAAATCTAGTTCAACAACTTTACCACGAAGATCTTGTGTTAGTAGTAGTAAAAGTTGTCATTCAAGTTCAAGATCCAAGAAATTCCATTCCTCACGCTCAGACTACCAACATCAACAGCAACAAGAGAAACTTTTTCAATATCAAAATTTACTTAGTATTGTAAAAAGGAGTCCATCATCAAGATTGAGTTTAAATATTAATAATTTTGTGGATGATACTCCTCTCAGTCTATCTTCATCTACTGGCACTGGCACTGGAACTGGTGTTGGCTTGGGTTCAAAAAAGAGGCATCATCATCGAAATCGACATCGAAAAAGTAAAAGTGATGATGAAGATTATTTTTATTCAGATCAAGATCAATATCAAGATGACGACCTAGATCAATTTCATAATCAAAATCAAACGCCCACTCTTTCTCTTCAGGAAAATTTCATTGTTGGAAAACATTATGAAAGACCTTTGAAAGAAATTCACAATTGGGTTAGTCAACAAGATCAAAATTCAGAATCATCCTTTTCCCTCAAATTTAGTCCATCTAAAGTTAGATCCTCTACAAAACAGCATCTACCAAGAATCACAATATCAAGAACAGATCAAGAGACACCAATTTCTTCCCAATGTACAAATAATAACAATAATAATAATGGTGGAAAAAAACATTCATTGAAAAAATCCAGGTCAAAAATTAGTACTCATTCCTTTCCTTCCACTTCTTGTAAAAGATCACAAAGGTCACTAAATCAAAATCAAAATAATCAGAAACCTTCAGAACAGGAGCGTCATGAAGATTTAGATCAAGGAAATAATATTTTAAAGGAAAATGTTGAAAATAGAAACGTGTCCTCCATTTTTACAAGGTCAACAAAAACAAATTCGAATTCAAGTCAAGTTCAAAATGTGAAAAAATCCTGTCAATCTCCTGTCAAAACCAAAGTAAATATTAAAGGAAGGACCTCTCGATCTAATTTCAGTAATACAGCGCCAAGTTTAAAAAATTCAAAAAAAATTAAAAGTCCTCATTACAATAATTATTATGATGATGAAAATTATGAAAATAGCACAGGAAATCTGGATTCATCATCATTTACACTGGATGATGAAATTAGTCGGGAACACAGTGAATTTAATATTGCAGATTTACTTTTACAAGAAAAAACGGAATCAGTTTTAGATGCAAATGCAAATTCAAAGAATCCTACTATAAAAAATAAAGTATATTCATCAACATCATCATCAACCATGACCAATAATTTAAAAAATCCAGAAGAAAATTTAAATTTGATCAAAAAGGAATTTTCTACTGGAAAAATAACAACAACAACAACGACTGGTGGAGTTCAAACTGTAATATCAAAATCCCCAGCAGAGGAAGAAAATACAAAGAATGTTGGTTCTGGAGCTTCCCTTTTACTTCAAGATTCCTCAACAAATGTTGATATTGAAGCTGGACATGAAAAGAAGAAACCACTTCCATCAAGTAATTCCTCATCTTTCTGGGATTTTGAAAATGTTCTCCGATGGACGGAGAATAGGAAAACGAGTGGCTCTTCTCTGTCAAAATCAGCAAATCTTGACCTTGGCCTTGGCCTTGGCGTTGGTGGTTTAAAAGTGGGTGAAACGGACAGTATATTTTCCTTAACGAACACAGCAAATGTTTCTCCATCTCAAAGTTCAAATTTCTCGGATCAATCCGAACTTAATCGAGATCTTTTTACAGAGAGTGAAATATTCCTCATGTCTGCCATTAAAACCTTTAGTTGTAAATCTGAGAAATATTCTTTACCAAATCAACATATAAATAAACTGTGCGAAGAGCTGAAGGGAGCAAATGATAAAGGAAAATGTGTAAAATTGGAAAACTACAAGAAAATTGGACAGAATTGTACAACTGATCCAGATGAAACTACTTCCTATCCATTCCTGTCACATACAACTGAAAGTCAAACAGAATATCAAAGGGACAAACCAGTAGTTTATCAAAATGATAGAGATCAAATAAAAATCCCATTTACCAGACAAAGTGGAAATAATAATTTTCAACATTCATCAAATTCACCATCAGCGACAAATCTTAGTTTTAATTTGGAAGGTAAAAAATCCAGCTCCACTCTCCAAGATCCTAGTTTACTGGACAAGAATGATAGCAATAATTCAAGTGGAATTTTGCCTTTTACTCGACCCTTATTTTTGATAAAAAATTCCGGTCAAAGTCAAGGACAACTTCAAATTCAAGGGTCAGAGAAAAAAACGGTCCCGCCTCCATTGACTGGAACTACACCACCAAATATGTCCTCAACTCTTTTAGAACCAACTCAAACTCCACAGAAACAAAAACAAGGAGTTCATTCAACAAAACTGGTAAGATAAAAGATAAAAGAAAAAGTAGAAACAAAGTTTTTTTTTGGAAATTGAAAATTGAAAAGTCAAAAATTTTGACTTTTCACATTAACGTTAAGATTATGATTTTGACTCAAAATCATAATCTTAATGTTTTTTTGTAATAGGGAAATCAGAACAAATTAACAAGTCGATCCTCCACCGGAAACGTCCATCCAGATTTCCACAAACGATCAGGCCATCCTACTACTACTAATAATAATAATAGTAACTCCACTCCTGTAGAATCCTCAAGAAGCTTTCATTGTGGGGAAAAGAAGGGGAATTTAATTATAGTGGATGAGGAAATGGACAGTATTCCAATACAAAACAAACTCTCGAGGTTAAAATCAAAGTCCACGAGCAAATGGATAGATTTAAATAGAGACAATAGCAACAGTAACAGTAACAGTCAAAGTAACACAAACACAAGTACAAATACAACAGCTACCAACAGTAATATTAATTTTAGTAAAAATTCAAGAAAGTCCAAATTTCCCAAAAGAAGAGTTAGTTTCAGTGACCCCATCGCACTGTATAAAATGCTACCACGATCAAATGAGTTTGATAATTTTGATCAGCATCCGCATCATCATCACCATCATCATCAGTTTCAAAATGACTTTCCACAATCTGTCTCAGCTAGAAATATCAATTTTAGATATCCTAATCAACAACATCCAGAGTGAGTCATCAAACTTCTAATTTCTAATACAACATTTTACAGTTTTTTAAGTCCAGTAAATATTTCATTTCACTTCTTTGCTCATAGTTAAAATGATTGTTTTTTTTGTTTACAGCATTAACGAAGAATTCCCATTCGTATTGGACAATACCTAGCGCATATTTTAATGACTCCCACCCGTCATTATATTACCATCTATATTTTTATGAAAAAATACTACAGAATAAAAATTGAAAACAATTCGTACAATTTATATTGGATCGTCCGTAATTTTTACTTTTTACTGTTCGTTTTTCTTCATCAATCATGATTCATCATTCATCATGCCATGCATTTTATCACCTCACACAACACACACAAACACACACGCATGCCGATATAACTTCTATTTTAGAAAATCTGTCATGGAATTCTGTTTGGCCTTTTGTTTGTTCTTTTTCTTTATGTAGAATGTAGAATTTAGAAATAGTAGTAGATTTATTATCCGAAATCCGAAAACCGAAATTTTCTAAAGGCAACTTTTTTTTTCAATAGCGTTGAGTGTTGAGTGTGTGGTCTCTGCAGAGAGAACAAAAGGAGGATTCAATTTTCTTTTATTGTGCTGATGCCTGCAAAAATGCTAAATGCTAATGTAAAATGTAATGTAACTGAAAACTGAAAATGGAAAACATGGAACATGATGATGGAATCAAAATTCTAGAGTTGAGAGTCAAGAGTAAAGATCTTGGAGGAATGGAAGGACGATGTCAGAATTCCAATATTTCCAGTTTCTTGCTCTAAAATAGCACAAGGACACAAAGCCTAGAACCAAAATTCAAGTTACAATTTTGCATTCTGCATTCTGCTTGCAAATTCTCCAGAGCTTATTAGCTCCAGAAGAACTCCACAGAATCACAAACCCAAGCCTTCAAAAAGACTTATAAATTGAGCTAAATTTTTATACCTGGAACTTCCCGTTTGGAAAAACGTTCAAGGTGACTAACTAATCATGGGGAGCTGTAAGACGGCCTCGTCCATCTTCAACGTCATTGTCAGCCTGGGGATGTCCGTTGCAATTTTAAGTTTTCACTTGATCTCTTTTGTAATTTGTATATCCTTGAGCACCCTGATTGTCATCGGACTCGCCTTGATCTTCACCTACTTTTCCGGTCACTCACTACCCATCTTTGTTGAAAACTTGGTCATTCTCATCCTCCTCTCCTTCATGAGCAAGTATCATCTCATCTTCTACTACAAACTAATTTATCCTGGCGACAATTATGAGCGGCACTGCTGGAGTTTTAATAAAAAAGTAGCAAAGCTCATCTACGGGATTCTAGCTTCTTATGCCTTTGTCCAAATCATCACTCTCTACTACTACAGAAGAGAGAGTGGTCATGATCATGAAAACCATTATGATCAGGATTATGATCATGGTCACGGCTCACACGGCCTTGGAATTGAGAATGGAATCAAATCAATCCTCAAAGCACTGTGGGCGGATGAGAATAAATTCTTCCTGGCATCAATGTCCATCCTCGTCCATCTGTTTTCAGTCTGTCTCTATCAAGATTTCTCCGCCCTGTTGGAATCCGTACCTCTATGCAGTTGCAGATGCTTTGTTTCTATCTCGTATGCAGTTGTGAGACTTGTTTTGTTTATTCATTAAGTTTTGAGCTTTGAGTTTTGAAATGTATAGTGTGAAAAATTTTCTCTTTTTTTGTACAAATTACTGTGAATTTTATGATAAATGACTGTTTTTTTTCAATTTGTTTATTTTCCAGGCGGTACAATCGTTGTATTTTTTCCTGTATTTTTGTGAATTCTATGTAATTCACGCTTGGATTCCACTGTCAATCATCAAGGACAATTTAATCATTTATTCAGTACTGTCACAACTTTTCGTCATGCTTTGGGTTCTGCAAGCAACTTTCCTGGAGTTGGTCACAGAGAAAATGTGTAATCTGATGGACAGGAATGACAAGCCATATTATTGGTTTCAGGTAAAAAAAACAACAAAAAACAGAAAGATTTTAAAGTTTCAAGTTTCAATGTTTTTATTTTTTTTATTTTACATTTTATATTTTTCATTTTTCAGAATGTTGGTCGAGGTCGAATTATCCTTTTAAAATATGTGCTTCTCCCTCTGGTCGTCTACCTATTTTACGCGGACCACGATTACAGCATATTTAATATTGGCGGGATAGTTCCTTCAGAAAATCCAAACCGGAGTCTGTTCTTTACATCATTCTTTTGTGCAGTGATTTGTCACTCCCTCAAAAGTCTCATGCTCCTTAAAAATGGGCTCGCAAGACTTGCCTTTGGAGTCTGCCTCTGCTACTTCATCATCTATGACACGCTCAACTGTTGTGAGACTTGGGATGATGATGATGAGGACGATGATCTAACTGAGATTTCATCGGGCACATTTTCTGAAATGACTGAGGACGGGGCTGGGAAGAGTGACTCCAGTACGAGTCATTTTGATAGGAACAATAATAATCGATACAATAGTAGGAGACTTCTGGAGAAGCGAAGACAAAAAATTGAGCGGTTGAATAGTAGAGAAGTCGGTGACTATAAGAGGAAGAAAGGGTCACAGGAGGAAATTAAACTACCAAAGAAATTTCATATGCGCAGAGGAACTGGTGATTTTGAACTTGGAAATGATGGTGATACTGATGTTGATGTTAATAATAGTTGTGATATTCCCAATAATCCAATGTCCATATTACATAGTACAACTTCATCCTCTTCCCATGTGAATGTGAATATAAAAGGACTGTATGACAACAAGTTTCGAGTTTCTTCCACAATTATCTAATAAGCAAAATAATAAAGAATAAACATTTATCTACAAATTACTGATGAAATAAATGAATAAGAGATTTTCTTACCGAACTAAATGCAAATAATATGACTTTATCATGAAAAATATCTATGAGTGCTAAAAGTGTAGATGGAAAATTCAATTCATGAAAGAGAAAGTGTGCTTTCTATTTTTCTACTTTCTCCAGGTTTTGTAATTTGTTATTGACATGTGAAATTGTGCAAACACAAACTAAAGTTTTAAAAGTTTCTGACTTTCTTCTCTCGTTCTCTCCTTTTTTTGTGCTTCTTAAGTTTAGCCTCCATTTTGAATTTAATTATCATAAGTCTATTATATATTTTTCTAATTTTTTATAATCTCTGCAAATATTCATAGCTGAAAAGTCTACTGCTTTATTTTGTCGTAGATAATATAATATAGGTACAAGATATATATAGTACATCAAAAGTTTACATTTTCATTAAAAATAATATAAATAATAATTATTTCAGTTTTTTTATAGTTTTGTACAGTAAACAGTAAATAGAGTATCGTCTTTCTATATTTTTCTCGTTTCTCTTCATCTAAGAAAAGAATTCTTAAATGAAAAAGTTATGATAAATTATGAAATTTCTCTGCATTAAATTCAGAATTCAGAATCATTCAAGAACTTTTGTAATAATAAGTTTTGAGCTTTGAGTTTTGAAATGTATAGTGTGAAAAATTTTCTCTTTTTTTGTACAAATTACTGTGAATTTTATGATAAATGACTGTTTACTTTTGTAATAATAATAATAATTATTACGGTAATATATTATATGAATGTCTTAAAAATATATAAATAAAAAATAATAAATACAAAGTATAAATTCTATATAAATAAATTATAAATGAGTTCAATAAATTAAAAAAAGTTAAATAATATATTATATATTATAGATACATAGTTAAGTTACAGTTTTGCGTTTTTACGACATGAGACTATCACATTTTTCTTTATTAGTTTTATTACTAATCATGATATTATTATTAGCATTTCGAAGAATTTGTGGACTTGAGCAATTACTAGAATTACTTGATTGAGCAGGAGAATTTCGTCTCGAATAGGGAATCAGTGATTTATCTACTCCAACATGTTCCGCTATTAAATTTAAATTTCTATTTATTTTTTTAGTCAAGACTGTGTCAAGTGATTTCATTGGAGAGAGAACATGGAGACGAAGATTTTCTGCATAGTTGATTAGAGTAATCGAAACGCCTGAAATAAAAAATTAAGGGCATTACATTTTATTTTTATTCTTTACTTGTATATTATGACTTTTGTGACTTCATATCCATCGATTTTTCACAATAATAATTAATAATTTCTGAAATAAATTTTATAGGTGGGCTGTTAACGTACAAAAATCTGATTGGGGTAGATTCCAAAAGCAAAATTCATCAACTGTGTGACCCCAGAGAGGAATATGTGGAAGTTGGATTGAGGAAAGAGCTTGAAGATTGATCTTATTAAAGGTCATCGGGTATTGGCGAAATACTCTCTTAAGAATGAAGCGAAGGACTGATCTTGGAACAAAATAGGAAAGATATCGGATAATATAATAATTACCCAAAACTTTCCATGACTCGTATCTACAAAGAGATTCATCCACCAACTGGAATTTGAAATTTCATAAAAATAATTCAGGTTTTCAAATTTCCAACAAACAAAACATAAATACAAAATAATATAATTATTTTTAAACTTAAAAGTGTACTCTCTATAATGTATTAATTGTATTTATTATAGTGTACCTGTAAATGTTCTGAAATGGATATTTTATCAGTCCTTAAATACAAATTTTTATATCCGGTGGTTGATAATAAATTTCCACTGACAAACGGTAAAATCATCACTCCCAAATTCTTTGGATTTGGCAGGTTATTCTGGAAAAAAGAGGAAAATTATGTTTAATTAATAAATAAGTATAACTGATGAATAATTTTTATTTTCAATTTTCGAAAAGTATCTAATATTTTTATTCATATATGTTTTCTTACTTCACCATAGTAGTCATTCAAAGCCAAAGAGCAAGCTGTAAGGATTATACTAGAAGTAGAAGCTCCAGTTATCTCTTTGATATTTTTAATTAAATCTGTGGAAATAGGTGCTGTCCATGCAATTCTCCTCATCTGCTCCTCCTTCATCCTTTGAAATCCACTCCTCCTCCTCTTATCCATTCTTGAATTTGTATAGATACATGATAATATTTCCGCAGGTACATAGATAATTGCTCGTACCACTACGACTAATAGTTTGAGCATTGGCTTCAGTTCATTCAACTGTTGATGAAAACATGGTTGAATTGACTTGACCAGCCAAAACAGTCTTTTGAAAAAAAGTACTAGTTCACACACAATGGCATTCAAAAGGTAAAATTTCCCATGGAATTCATACTGTTTCTTTTGAAGATTTATCCAAGTTGTAATATCTGAACTTGAAAAATATAAATTATGATAACACCATTTACAAAGCTGTTCAAATTTTCTCCGGGTAAAAAATGTTAAAATGTCTTTTGGATCTTGAAAATGAACTTGTTGCTGTTGATAATAATTATAATAATAATCTTGATTGAAATTTTCTTCATAAACATTGTTACTGTCATTTTCTATGTTTATGTTTTTCTCCGGGACAAAATGACTGTCAAATCCAACTTGATTTTTTTTCAATGAAGAACTTAAGAGTAAATTATTATTGTAGTTACTACTACTACTACTATTAAAGTTATTATTAGTACTGTGAATATTTAGATTTGGATGTGGTTCTGAATCTAAATCGGGATAGATATTTTGATGGAAAATATTATCAAGAACTTTGGAAACACTCGGATCCTCCAATAAAATAGAATGAAACCGAAGGACACAACATGTTTTTTCCTTGTTAAAAATGGATTGAGGAATCACTGTAATTTTCCAAGGAGGTAATTCTTTGCAAAGTTTCTCACTTGCACATTGACTTGCAAATTTCTCCAAAGTTGACTTTTCTTCTTGGAAAATATCATTGAGGACAAAATATTTTAGTAGTTCCTTTGGAGCTTCTTCAATATGATTTTTGATGTTGAATTCCCGTTTGTCGAGGGGTAGGAAAACATGGAGTCCAAAACTAGTGGCTAATTTCATTTTTAATTTACAAAATCTGGACTCAACACTATTATTATTATGACTAAGATTAGAACTGATTGTGAATGACTGTGAGAAAATGGCATAAAGTTTGTGTACATCCACTTTCCCTTTCAACCAAATCACAGATGTAACAACCCCAACGTTTCTGAAATTAAAAGAGGAACAAAAATATTATTACTACAATTTTACATAATACATAATAATAATTAAAATACAAATTAAAAGGAAAAGTTTCTCTATAATAAAATTAATATATTCGTTATTCTTACTCTGGTGAAAAGGTTTCACAAAGTAAAGCCTCTGGATGATATTTATGGACTAGATAAATGCGAATATTCCTCCAAAGTACTAAGCCTGAAATAAAATGTTATAAACAGAGATTATTACATTTTAGATTTTGTACGATCCAACTTTTTTCTCATGATTATTGTTATCAATAATTATTATGTACTTTTTATGTTTTGTGTTATCTTTTTTCATCTTTCACACTTAATAAACAAAAAGCTTGAATATTATTATGTATAGTTTTGTTACATACCTAAAGCGATAAAAATATGAATGGGTGTAAAAATTAAAAGGTAGAAGAGTCCCACGAGTTGGGAAGAGAGAAAGTCATGAAATCTTTTAATCAGGGGAAGCCAAGGTTGAATCACTGTAAAGTGAAAGTAAGTCTGGAGATAGATGAAGGATCTGTAGAAAAGACCACTGTATTTCACATTTCGATAAATCACCACTCCACTCTGGTAATTTTGATAGTGGTTGTTGTGACTGTACTGGGAATTGGGATTCTGGGATGAAACTTTGTTCATACTCGGTCTTCGTTTCAATTTCAGTTGGTCTAGTCGCAAGCAGGTGGTCGGAGTAGTGACATTTGTCTTTTCGGAGCGACACTGCAAGTAAGAAAATGAGAAAAAAATTATAAATTAATACAGGTTTCATGTTGGACCTTTAAAATGGTTTAGTATACCATGTACCATGTACCCAAAGTATGTATAAAATTCATGAAGAAGACGAAAAAAACGAACCTCTTTGTCTGTGCGTCCTTGGCTGTTCTCTAACATTTCCTTTGTGTGTGAACGACATTTACTCTCACTTTCCAAAGAAACCACAGTTCCAAACATCAATGTATGAGCTCCTCACTCATTAGTATTACAAATTCCGGATTATAACTCCAGCAGCACTCCAAAGTACAGAAATTCTCAAATCCCGAACCGGAAACCGGAAGCTGCCAAAACGAAACGTAAAAGAACAAAAATTACATAAATAATTATAAATTATTAGAAGTTTGCTAAAAAAAAAAAAAAAGCTATAACGAACAACGAAAAAACGAACAGAATATCAAGAATCAAAAAAGAATCATTATAAACTTGTGACTCTAAACTACCATGCCAATGCATTGACAACTGACAATAGTCTCATGTGACTCACATGGCGTGAACATCTCAAATGATTGAGATTCGCAATTTTACTGATGAATATTACCACAAGGTACAAATTGTACGAATTGGTACAAAAATTGACTCTGCAGCGTACAGCATACGCAACTCAAAATGATTAAACGGATAAAGTTAATTAACAGAGAAAAAGTTTACCTACCATAAGACTAACCGCGAAAACTTTTGTGAGCAAATCAAATGTCAGAAAGTCATCAACGTTTGGTTGAAGTCATATAATATTTTTCAAAGACCTTATATTTACATAATATACTTATTTTATTTGTTTCACCCTTGTTCCTTTGTACTTTGTATTTTGTATTTCGTTGAGGAAAAGAAACTCATTTATTCATATTTTTTGCTATACACACACAATTATTATTGTAAATTGTAGATTGTAGTCCTGTCTACTTCTGACTTATTTCTTCACTTGTTTCCTTCTCGTCACATTTTAACTGATAACCTTTATACAATAATTCATCTTGATATTATATTATTTTGTTCTAAAGTCACATAATAATATTGAACAAAATATCCACAATCCACAATACAATATTCACCAATACTTTTTTCACTGTCACTGACTATTTCAAACTGTACAACAGAAGAAGGACCATAATAAAGATATAAAATAAAAATCCAAAATTGGTATTATTTCCGTTCACATAACTGTTGGAGAAATCCTGATGAGAGTCCATACAACATTTTTTCCAACTAAACGATTGCATTTTTACTATTATTGAAAATTGGGAGTCGAATGTGTACTATTTATCAGTCAAAAGTCAAAACGCAGCTGATATGTTATAGGTTATAGGTATAGGTAAAAATATTCCACGAGCGGACAGTAGAAATCACGACACAATAATTATTATTCACAACAAAGTTGGATGCACTACAAAAAATACAAATAATGTTTTA
>JABASP010002692.1:0-18370 GCA_019776565.1 Sminthurinus signatus | reverse complement strand
AAATTGCACAAGCATTACGAATTACAAGTCGCGGTTGGAAAATATATAAAAATATATAGGATGCAAATTTAATTGCAATATTTTTTTTTCAGTTTCCCCTCCGCATTGCCCATGAATTGTGAATTGTGAGTCGTGTGTACTTTGCATAATATTTTTCAGAGCAACAAAAATCTCGAGTTTTCACCATTCCCAATACCCAATAGAGAGCATAGATAAAAGATGTGGAAATCCACAAACTACAATATGCAATAATGTACATTGTATCATGGAAACTGAAAACTGAAAGGGGAGAAGATGCACTCATGCAAACACAATAAACATTACACATGCACGTGAAATCTATGACTATGGTGATAATCCCATACACATATAAATATTCCTTTTTTTTGAAATGAAATGGAAAAAATAATAATAACTTGTGAGATGTTGTGTGTGGCAGTTCTTCCTATAAATCGTTTATACGAGGAAAATGTAAAGTTGCAGATAAAGAATCTTCCATTTTCCATATTCTGCCTTCTGCCTTCTATGTTCCAAAATATTTATATGTATACATATATAGAAAAAAATAGTTTTTAAATTCAAAGGAAGGGAGAGATTGAGAAAACGAGTAAACGAGAGAGAGAGAGTAAGAGAGAGTGAAAGAGTTCACCACCTCCTCACAACACTTCCGCATCGTCTCTTGTAAATATGAAGGCAAGAAGAAGAAGAAGAAGGAAAGGAAGAGTGCATGGGAAAAGGAAAGCGAGAGAAGGTGAAAGTTTCTTGAGATTTATAAAGAGAAATAAACGGGATGTATGTATTTTGTATTTTTACCAGAGTTGTTGAGGAAGAAAGTTCAAGTAGCCTCAAGAGGATATGACGATGCAGAAAAACCGATTTACAAACTGATTTCAACTCAACATGTTCTTTCTCTTCCTTTTTCCTCCCTCCTCTTCTTTTCCATTCTACTTTCTACTTTATACAGACATATTCTGTGTTCTGTATTCTGTGCTCTGTCATTTTCGGCAACAACAGCAAAAAGTAAAAAGCAACAACAAGAATATTCTTTTTCTCAAGCTATCCACAATCCATAAAAATAGGATGTACTCTATAATCTAGACTCTAGAATCTAGACACTAGACTTTAGCAGTATCTTTTCCATCCGTTTTTTCATATCAACATATTATTATTAGCAAACAAGTTTCAGAACATTGAACATTCTTCCGAGCATCATAGTTTCTTCTTTTTGCTCTTCTTTGTTTCTCCCAAAGCACATTTATGATTTAGAAGATGTTCTTTCTCATCCGGACAAATCATCATACATATTCTACATTCTACATTCTACAAGCATCCAACTCTTTATTGTTTATTCTGTGTACTGTTGCATTTTTTTGACTCTCTCCCACTCTCGCTGATTCTCTAAATCTCTCTTGTTTCTATACAGTATTTTATGATGGACAGAAAAATATGCCAATCTCTGTTTGGCAAAAACATTGTTTCATATTCTTATTCTTGTTCTACACTTTACTTTTCCTACTCTAAATTTAAACTACTGTACTACTCTAGTTTTTTAAGACACCCGTCGACATGGATGTCGACTTTGACTTTGATTTTGATTTTAACTTTGACTTTTATCTCAAAACTCCAGTTTCAACTTCAACTTTGAACTACAGAACTGTACTTCTGTGTAGATTTGTATTGACAAAGAAAGGAGGAGAGCTTTGAGCATGATGAGGAATTTATATATATTATATATATTCTCCAACTGCTGTTATAACTCACAACTCACAACTCTGAAACTCTCAACAGAATTATTAAAATTGAGAACAAACAACTCAACTCGAGTCGAATCAACTGGAAACTTGAATTTACAGATTGTACACTGTACACATAAAAATAAATAAGTTTTGCTACACAGTTTCAACAAACAAATATTATTAGTCCGTAGCCAATCCACAATCCACATCACAACTACAGCCAAAGCACTACATGTTCTTTTAATCCGATTGACAACCTCATAAAATCTTTGACACCAGTATAAAATATGAAAAAAGAATATTTTGATTTCTTCTGCTGGGAATCCAAGGTACAAACATTTAAAATTAAGAGGAATAAATATAAATGCATAAGCATTTGTAAATCTAAATTTTACCATGTACTGTGTACTAATGCAAACCTGATACTTAATTTAAAAGGAAATTGTCTTTGAATTTCAAGTATTTTTGCAACTTACACAGATTCATAGATTCTATTGATATCTCTGGATTCTGGATAGATAGACTTGAGCATTTTAAGTGTATGTACAAAAGAATTGAGAGCTTTCTCCTCTCTGTACTCAATCTCAACAACAACTAAAACGACAATTGCAATGGTAACAGTGGAAGCAACAATATTAACTCATTCTTTTGAATACAACCAAAAGCTTCAACCAGAGTTCACCAGAGTTTCTCTACAACTCGTGTGTTGTGTGTTATAAACATACGTGTACTTTCCTAGGCGTTTGTGATTCAGATGGAGAGAGCAATGGGAGGTTGGTTGTTGGTTGCTGGTTGCTGGTTGTTATGTATGAGGACATGGTTGGATAACCAAAACTAGTGGTGGATGAATGAGTAAAAGCAAAATGTTTTTTATGGTGAAAGACATGGTTCAAGTTGGTTGGTTATTGGTTATGTTGAAGCTTTGCTTTTGCTTTTGCTTTTGCTTTTGCATTGCTGTTGGTTTTGCGTTTGGTTTTGATTGTGGCGGAGTTTTAGCTATAAATAAATACACAGGACATTTCTACTTTCTACGTTCAACGTTCTACGTTCTACTTCCAAGGTACAGGAGTACATACTACATACTACAAACTATATGTACAGAAGTGGAAGAGTGGAGGAGGGGGGCGGGTGTCAGCATGTAATGTATTGTGTACACGAGGTGACAAGAGGAATGAGAATTAGTTTTCCAATGACATTGAGCACGACTAAAACCAAAATCTAAAGAGTTGAAAGAGTGAAACCCCAAAACCAGAAACCAAAAGAACTTGTATATCAACTTGTGCACAGTGAACAGTGCATATTATTTGTGTATGTATTTACGCAGAAAGACATTCATATTTATGTACTACAAACGGAATAAAATGGTGCGTGTACCTACTTGTAAGTATATATAATATATATTGTGCAATATATTCGATACTTATAAATACTTTTTAACGCAAACCCCATACCCCATACCACAGAGGGACAGAGAGACAGAGAGAGAAAAGGGAGAAGGGAAAGGGAAATTTCCAATGTAAATGACATTTTTCATTTTTCAACATCAGGTTTGTGTCAACCCGAAAACCAAAACCGAAAACGAACCCGTTTGTGTCTAGTGAGAAATATACATAATGCATACATAATGCATACATACGTATATTTGGAAAAGGAGAGAAAGATTTTAGAAAATGGAGAAGATGGAAGATGGAATGGGATATCCAAGGAACTTTTAATACAATATCATGCCATGACATGGCATTGCATCGCGAACCAACAAATGACAAAAGTGAATGAAGTGTGATTCAGAGGGAATAAAATACGGGATCGAGGAAAAACTAGAGACTAGAGACTAGAAACTAGAAAAAAAGTTGGAAGACGAAGAAGAGGTTTTGTATTTTTTGCATTGGGTGAAAAAAGGAATGATGGAGTTAATCGAGTTTGAGTTCAAGAGCCCACCATTCATCATTCGTCATTTATCATTCATCATTCACCATTCACCATTCACCATTCAACTTTCATTCATCCATATTCTTGGAAACGGCCAAGGAGGAATTATTGTAAAATCTACGCAATGCAAATTATTATTGACCCATTTTTTACCCTCATTTTTTGGACTTTGGGAGTTGGACAAAGAGTAATTAAAACATTTGAATAATGGGCCCATTATCATAAAACAATTTACTACAATCATTTTTTTTTGTATTCCTTGATTGAAAATTGACATGTATCAAGAATCAAGAACAAATAATAATTATTATTTTCATAATTCTGATTTTGTACATTGTATAAAATGTAGCGATTAAATTATAAACAATAATAAATAATAGTGGTACAGAAATCAAGATTATTAAAGTAAAAGAATGAGATGGACTTACAATAGACATCGAGGTTGATTCGATGGGAGATGGCTTTAGTTTCATTGTTATTGGACGCCTGACACGTGTACAAGTCATGACTGTGTCGTTTCCCCAAGTTGACGATACTCAATTCATTAGTTACAAAATTTCCCTCCATCACTTCATAACTGACGTCAATCATCCCACCAGTCCCATCGTACCAATAAACCACTCCAGGAGGAACCCCTGAAAAGACAGGAACAAAACAAGTAAAAACAAAATTCATCATGTATCATTGCAACAGAATTCATTTTAAATCATCAACACACAAACCAAACCAAACCAAACCAAACGATGTCAACTTTTCATCCATTCCAAAACCTGTGGTAGATTTGTAAACTAAAACTTTTGTAGTTGGTGTTAAATGTTTAGTAGTTTTCCGAGTTTAGTGTCTAATGTTATAACAAATTTCATGTCATTCAAAAGCCGTTTTGTTACGTTCTAATTTCTAATTGTAGAAAAGTCCTAAAAATGTTCAAAGTTCAGTGTACCATTCACCATTCACATCATTTTGCAATGATCTCACCGCAAGTCCATTGAAAATTGAAAACCTACATCATTCTATTTTACACATTAAAATTGGAATAGTGATCTCAGTTCTGAGTTGAATTGAAGAGCTTTTTCAGTTGTCACATTAATTGAAAAACAAGAGTATCGTGTCAAAACAAACCTGGCAACTTTTATTATTAATTCACTGAAATTCCGCAAAAATTTAATTAATTAGGAAATTACACCAGAAAACCCTCAAACTCCCAACTTTTCAGGTGAATAAAAAGATATCTTGTCATTAGTACATTCCCAGAATCCCACCACTAAACCACATTATTCATCAAAAAAACATATTTGGTTAGAAATTCTACAAACAAAAGAGACAAAACTGTGTGAAAATTCGCAGGATAATCTAAAAACACAACAAAAGTTGATATGATGAAAGAGCATTAGAATTTTGAATGTATTTTTTTTACAACCATGTAAATTTTTTCCACAGCCTGATGCCTCGTGCATAAATCTGAATCTTGAATGTGGATCACAGATCATAAAAACCCATATAATTAATGTATCTTTAGCTACATGTACAACCCACAAGTTTAAAAGGGAAAATATGGAAAATTAAGAAAGCTATGGCCAATAATCGTATTCGCTGTACAGTATACTACACACTACACACTACACACATTACAGAGTACAGAGTACACACATGTGGCAAATTTTGTGAAAAATCACTCAGGAGAACGAAGGAGCAATTGAGAAACAAGCCAAAGGTATTTGGGAAGAAAAATAAGATCATTCGTTTTCAAAGTGGTTGTCTGTTGTCTCTCCTCTCCCTTTGATTGTAATGCTAAGCACGTCCTCAGCCTCAACACACAGCCTCGTACACATGCACAATCCACAGTCAAAGAAACACTAACACACACACAAATTCAGAGTGAAAAGGAGGAAACGTAGAGAAATTGCAAGGGAAAAGAAAAGGAAAGTGAAAATTTCCTCACTGCATTGCAGATTTCTTTTCTCTTTCAATCCTTTCTCTGTCCATCCACGATCGTCACATATACGTACATATTACTTCCCCATTACACTTTACACATAGAATGGAGGATCTAGAATCTAAAACCCACAGTGTAAAATAGACATACGTTTGGAAAATCCACTAACCCTCGTAGAATTCTCCATGCCCAATGCTCAGTTCTCTAGATTCTGGATGCTCTCAATACTCGGATTCAACTCGGTCTTATCTATTATCTACAGTCTACAGTTTACAGTTTACAGTCTACAGGCGAGTCGGGATAGGTATAACAGTAGACATTTTTCAGTTTCCACGTTTCTCGTCCAGAATTCTTAAATTTCTTAAAACCCCTCAGTACACCAGTTCTATAGTTCTAGTTCTAGTTCCTGTTTCATGCTCATGTTTGAGCTACACACAGTTTGTTTGTACTGTCTGTAGGTTTTACATCTGTATGTGCAATGTACAATGTACACTAGTACACATTTCACATTCGTGGCATTCTGACATACTCTTCATTTCTATTTACACTGAATACTGAATACTGAATACATCAGAATGAAATGGCAGGCTATATGAAAGTGTAACCTTTCTCTTCCCCCATCTTTTCTGTCTGTCTGTCTTTTCTCCTCTCTGCATATCATTTCTATCTGATTTTATTCATTCAAGAGAACTGTACACTGTACACTGTACTGTACGGTAGGAACAATCAGCTGTCTACTTACACACACTTTTCACGCTCTTCCCATTCCTGTCAAATGTGAAACATTGGAATTGATCTTAATCTTGAAACATGCCAAACACCCAACACCAAACACCAAACTTCAAATGCCAAATGCTAGTGCCAAACTTCAAACAGAATAAATAGAAGAAACACACAACACCATCAATATAAAACTTCTGGAACATGTTTACATTTCATATGTAGCATATTTTATTATTATTATTGTTGTTATTATTTCAATGTCCTAGTGTAGTAAAATATATTATGTTTTTCTTCACAAATATGTACAACACATGTTTCTTAAAGTGCGTACAAAAGCATTGTAGAATCTTGAAAATATTGATATTGGACTCATCTTTTTTTTGGCTAAAATGTGATATGTATATTATGCTAAATATGATTGTCTTACCGTTGAATGCGGAACAGGCGATAGTGACATTTTGTCCTTCCTGGTAGGGACCCAAGTAAGTGATGTCATTCAGATTGGAATGTTGACCGGCGGAAACCATTTGTTGGTCTGAAATCAGACGGAATTGGGAAGCATCTCGGATTTCCAAGTGAGTTGGAGGTTCTACAAAGTTGGAAATTTTAAAAAAAAAGGTTTTATTAACATTTGAATTATGAATTGAATTGTCCTTTTCTTAAGTCCTCATTTTTTTAGACATTTTTTTAGTAAAACTGAAGAATTTAGCGTAAAGTACAATATGTATCAGACTTGACGTGCAAAATCATAATCTTGATGTTTCTACTCGTTTTTGCTTCCACTTGATCTCAGTGTTTTGTATTTTGTTATTTTCCATAGTGAAAAGTAAAAGTAAAAGTGATTTCGAGCTCGTTTTACCAGTGTACAAATGCACACTCTTTAATCTGATTCAATGTAGGGTTCAAGTTTGAATTTAAACTCGAGTTTCCTTCTTCCTTTTTCCTTCTTCCGCCTTTCCCTCACCCAACCAACAACCAACAACCAACACGCCCACTATAAATCCATTCATTCATTCATGATGCAAATTTCCGAGTCAAGTCAAACCAAACCAAACCAAACTTTGCAACTACAACCAAATGAAAACACATCCTCTAATTTCCAATTACTTGTAACTTGGCTGTTGGCTGTATTGAAATTACGAACTGTATTATTGTACTGTTGTGCCTTTCTGCATGAGGGCGGTGAAGGGAGAACAAATTAAATGGGAGAAAATTTGTAGGTAAACTATGTACAATGTACAATGTACAAACAACAAACTATAGTCAGTCTATTTCCTATTTACTATTCTATTCTACAGTACACAGTAAACAATATACAATACAAAATACAATCGTCTTCCACGTTTCCCATTTTCAGCCTCTCCTTCATTCAAAATGTATCAATGTTTCAATGTGTAAAAGGGAAAGAATTGCTTTCATTTTACATTTTACATTTGACATCGCACTTTGCTCATGGAATCCAAGTCTTGGGTGTAGAGTGTAGAGTGTAGAATTTCAATGGAGAATCTAGGTTATTTCATTGGATATTGGACATTGGGTATATTTTGTTTCTTTGTCTGGCTTTTAAAGTGATGCGGGGTTCAATCGTCGTTCAATTTATTCTCACTCCTTCTCCAATCGTTGATATTCCTTGGTTCACACTTTACACTTTACACATTTTGGGATGTTTACACTCTAGACTCTACACTCATTTTTCTCCGTTTCAAGGGCTCATTTACAAGCACTGTGTTGTGAATCTGGGAAGTTGGGAGAGTTGATCGGGAAACGAGGATGAATTGCAGATTCCAGATTCCAGGTCAAATAAAGTGTAAAGTATGCTGTTTTCAATACATTGTACATTGCACAGTCAAGTCAACTCTCCCTTTATTTATAACTTGTTACTGAATTCCAATTGAGATTTATTATTGTCCTTATTTCTTGACACCTGAATCTACAATCTACTGTGCTGGTTTGGTTTGGTTCGGTATTCACTCGGTCGTCTTCATGCTAAATATCTATTGGAGTAGAGCGAGGCACCAGAAACAGCACATTCAAATTGACTTCTCTTCCCTGTTATTTATTTATTTACTTGTTCCATAGCAAACAAAACAATCCACAGTCGCCCTCTTTTCCATAGAATTTGAAGGCATTCTAGATTCTAGACAAAATTGCTATTCGAAATTTGGAATTTGAAATCTGAACAGTATGTTTAGGGTTTTTATTTTGTATTATTAATGAATATGCCTGTTACATTTTCAGTCATCTTTCTAGGTACTAGATACAAGATTTGTCAAACAGATATTGCTGCTTTCCCCTCACTTGTGGACTTTTTACTGTTCAGTGTCCAATCATCCATCATCCACCATCCATCAAATGTCAAATATCAAGTATCAAATTATGAAATGTCACTCTACTAAGAAGTAAGAAGCATATTTGCTCAAGTATTCAAGATCAGTTCCATGACCAACTGGACTGATCTAATTCATTCATTTCATTCATTCATGTATTCATGTCATTTCTTCATTTTTTCCACATTTAACTCCCGTGCGAATGCACAGTATTTGAGAAAAGTTTACCATTGAATGTCAATATTATGTATGATACGGGAGATTGCGGAATGATAAGGATTCTATACCATAAACATTATCTATCATATATTTAACATGCTTCAAATTCAAATTCAAGGCGGAAAAGGGGAAGGAGGAAAGAGGACGGAAGTATAAGGAGAAAAAATTCATATGTTTGCAATAAATTACAGGACAGAAACATCCCTGACGTTTAATGTTAGCCATGGAGGAATTGAAAGTTGAACTTCTTTAGATCTTGAATTCGTACGCACTTTCCTTTTACTTTAAATATTCCGCATTCTCTACCTTCTACCTTCTACACTCCACACTCCACACTCCACACTCCACACTCAAAAGTATCTACGTAGAATCTAGTATCTTTACTTTAGGAGCTAGATACTTTTCATCCTCATCTTCATCCTGCATCCTGCACGCTTGGATTCAGTTGAGTTTTGCAAAGGCAAAAGAGGGATTACCGATTACGGATTACGGATCACAGTCATAGTGTGTCTAGTGTCTATCTCATATCGTACATCTTATCAAGAATCAAGAGTGCGGCTAGAATCTAGAGAATGCCAGAAAGAGAGAAGGAGTAACGTGTGTTTAGTGTTTAGTGTTCACTTCCTCAGAGTCGTACAAGATATGGCACAAGATACAAGATGGATATTTACGGATGTGGGAAAAAAGTCCTGTTATAAATAGATCCTGCAATCTACAATCCATCCATGTTTATCATACACACACAGTACACACTGGGTTCGCTCAAGAAAACAGCTTAAAAGAAGACAACAACACTGTACACTGCACGTATAGGAATAGTCCAGCATCTTCCATCCTCATATGAATGAAATTCCACTGTCATTTCTTTGTACGTTCTGCAATGTACAAAGTACAAATCACGCAAAGTATTGTGTTGACTCTTGACTCTTGACCACTGACTGCTGACTGTTTATTCCTTATTATTGTTCGCATATTGCAATTTCTTTGACAATGACTTGAAGTTTCTGTACATTTTTGATACAAATAATATAATGTAATATTTCATTGCAGAAAGGTCAAGCAGTAGAAGAGAAAAAACCGTTTCAGCTTTACAGTTCAACACAATTCATAATATGAAAGTTTGAAAAATATGAATAAGACGAAACTCAAAGTACTGAAGAGTGTGTTGAGTGTTGAGTTTTGAATTCTAAATTTTTCACATTTTACTTTAAAATGTCTAGACTCTAGAATCTAGACTTTAGACTCTAGACAAATTTCATGGTTACTCCTTTAAAAAGAAAATAGACGGAAAGCGGGACGGGGCGTTTTGTCTTTTGTCCACATGTTATTAAAATGTTGAGGTACATGTCCGTTTTCTTCACTTTTGACGGTGACTTTTTGACAATAAAACATGAAAAATGAAATATGAATATGAGCATTGGATATGCATTGAAAATCACAGGAGCGGAAGATGTGAAATCAATAAGTAGACAATTAACTTATCCACGAACCCCACGAATAACGAACAACGAACAAGGAACATCGGTAGACATCAGTAGACAGACATTCAACGCTCATGTCATTTGTACAAAGGTTTAGGGTTTAGAGATTAGAGATTTGGACTCTTTTACCTACACAAAAAGTCAGGACGGAGGGGAGAAAAGTGATGAATTTCAAATTTCAATAACGATCGAATTAAGGCCGTCATGTCTTTGTCATTGTCATTTTCATCGTCTTTTTGAGTTTTGAGTCCAGAGTCTAGACTCTTGATCTCTTGCATAATTCTTAAATTGTGTCTGTGTGTGCTGTGTGAGTGAGCTAATGTGTAGAAAATTCAATTCAATCATCTGACCTACTATGTGTGTGCATTCACATTTCAACTTGTGAATTTTCACTCTTTGCCCCCGCACATATGCCTAATCGATGTCATTACCTTTTCACTTTTCATGCACAATGCACAATATTGTACATCAACCATCAACAAATCATCCAGAATACAGAATACATAATACATTCATTTTCTTCAATTTATACATCTATGTATTTTAGATCACAATTTTTTTAATACGTTTTTATTTGGATGCAAACCGGAAAATTAGCTTGAATCTTGAGTATGGAACATGTCTGGATATTTCTAGGTCTAAAGTCTAAAGTCATGTTGACAAAAACCCAGTTCAACGTTCACCGTTCACCTTTTGTGATGACAATGAATTTATCCAGAGTTTATGTGGTTCATGCATGTATTTCAAAATTCAAAATTCGAGTACTTCACATGACAAAGTATTCAAATTAACAAATTTTATTTGTAGTGTGATTCAGAATTCAGAAATAAATCCACATTATCAAAACTTGACGTCTACAAAATTTTCTAAAAATGTTTTACAGTCACTGTCCTTTGGGAATGTCAAAATGTGTAGTATTTTTGCACAGAAAACTGGGACTTTTATGAAAAACAAATTCAACGGGCAACAACCAACAACTGTTTATTATTTATATCAGGCAAGTTTATACGGTACGAAATACCCAAAGGTTAATAAAGTGAATATAAAGTAAAATATAAAATAAATATCAACAGTACTCATTGAAATATCTTTTAATCTTTTGGATTTTGGATTCTTTGGAAATGACCAGAAACCAAAAATTAAGGATTTTTCACTCTGCTAATTTTGTTTTGTAATTCAATTCACGGAATTGACACCAACACGACAACAACAACAATAACAACAAAGTTAGTGCTCATGTGAAATTTTAATTTCGCACTCACTTCCTTTGTGTACTCTTCTTTATCAAAAATATACAAAAGACTGATTTCATCCATAAGCACATCCCGGAAATTGGTTTGGTCTGAAATTGAAATTCACCGGTTCAATGGAAATGACATGAGCAAGTCGTGTGAACTTCCGAAGCTCTGGATGCTTGTGAGACTGCACACTGTATACTGGACTTTGGACTCTGGACATTGGGTACTTTCATTGTCATTATTTGGCATTGAATATTTAATGCACGACTGCAACTTAATTAATTTGGGATTTACAATTTACAGTTGTGTCAAAAACAAAAGGACAGTACTGCAAATGCGGCAAAGCAACAAAGAAGATAAAAGCTAATGTAGTTTGAGCGCCTACGCGTACAGCGTACAGTGTACAGAGAAGATATTGTTAACCACATTTTTTAACACTGTTCTTATTCTCTACGATTTATCTCCTACGGTCAAAGTTCAAAGTATTCTTTCATCTCATATATTTAGTTATTTTTCAATTTTAATTATAGCACAAAGAAAAATATCCGTACCAATGATTTTAAGCCGGATGACTGAATTGGACGTGGGAGAATTTCGATAATCCACTCGACACCGATAAAGACCTGTGAAAAAATATTTTTAAAATTTTAGTAACTACAATAATACTGTAAATTGTTTGGGACCAACTTTTTTATTTCCCTTTTGATTTTTTATTTTTAAACTTTGAATTTCGAATTTGGACTCACCTGCATCACTTTTCTGAAGGTCTCGTATCATGAGAGCCGGTGCTCTTTTGGAGGACGGTGAGATGCGGAAGTAAAGTCGAAGTCCATAGCCATTCTTCAATGTCAAATGTCGCGGCTCCTGCTCATTTCTTGCATCGTAACTAGGAAATAAAAAAGTAAACTACGTGTAAAAAAAACATTCAAAACATTGCAAAAGTTAAAAAAACTATTCTCAAAATTTTAAATGTGACTTAGACTTAGATGCAGGAAAATTGTCAAAATTTTAAATACTAAATGTATGTCTCTCATTCATGTATGATGAGCACAAAATTTTGCATACAACAGACAACCAACAAAAGAAAAGAATGTTAAGAGGTGGCTTTAGCTTTCAACTTGACGTCTTTTTCCGTGTTAACTGTAAAACTTTTGCAAAGTTTGCATACGGAGAAACATTTATATGGTCATTTAGATTTTAGATGTCCGATGTGCGATTTCCACAGTACACGGCGTAATTTTTGATATCTCTGTGTCCTTTACTTTTACTTTCTACAACTCTGCGGCTGAGACTGAGGCTGAGGCTGACGCAGAGCTTTATTTCGTACCTTGATCTGGGCATTCTTCTTGGTTCTTGGTCTTACTCCTCAGTTAAACCATGTACTTTAACCTCAGCCATTTGAAAGCCATTTCCCTACTGCTCCTTTCCTTTTTTCCCGCTCACCACGGGCTCCTCACTAAACACGTCATAAATATGAATTTTAGACCTCCTTTTTCTGATATGAGGAGAATGTGGAATTAAACACAAGTTATGACAATAGACTTTATGGGCTGAGTGCTGAGGCAGGCAGGCATATGCATACATTTTACATTTTACTACTCGTAAAAGAAGAGTCTTTGGCCTCTTTATCTGTTTGCGGCTCTGGATGAGGTTTTAAAGTGCACTTTTCTAAAAGTACAGGAGATTTCTCTCACCTACTCTCTCCTCCTTTACTCTGTACTATCTACTCTGTACCTCTCTCCCTACCTTTGGAGACCTCATAAAAATCTCAAACTTTATTATGTTATTATGCATACTATTTGACTTGCCCTACGAATCATATTACCCGTAGTCCGTACTCTCATCTTTCCTCTCATTCTATCCACTTTTACTCTTACTTTCACCTTCACCTTTCCCCTTCTTTTTCTCGTTTTTACTTATGAAAGTCATATTTATTTTGAAGCATGCACTTTTCTAGGTCTGTGTAACATTTCCAAGGATCAAGTACCATGAATAAATGCGAGTTTCTGAGTGTGCTTACGGTTTCCTGTAAAATGGAAAGGGTTTTTTATCTATTTCCCCGAAATTTGACTTTGATTTATCGCTTTCTACTTTTAGACACTTTAAAGTTGTCCCAGCGCTTAATGCCGAATGTTAAAATAACAGCGGTGTTAATAACTGTAGATAAAAATAATGTGCATCAAATACAGAAAGGATTTGATGCCTTGAAAATTTTTATCATAGCAAGTAAACAAATGTCATTATGTAGGAAATAGGGAGTATTGAAGGTAAAGATCTATAAAACATATTTTTTATCTTTACTTTTGATTCTCGATTCATGATAGTTCAGTAAAGTATTGGTGACTTTATGTGTAATTTGGAAATTAAGATTTGTAACTTTAATCAGTATTGGAACGAATTTTAAACTTTGAATTCAAAATCACTGACCATTTGAATTCTGAAAGATGTTATCTGAAGCATAAACCATTCCGTTCTAAAAATTCAAATCACACAGTAAATATAAATTATTCCTAATGTATCATGTGTGAGAAAGGAAGAAATCAGGTATTAGATCTAGACTTTACTGGACTCATGACTCATGAGTAGTGGATTGCAATTTGTAGGCTACTAAATATCAAATGCGTATGATATGTGAAATGCAAATCCTGTCCTAAATTGATGTGTATATCTAAAATTTATGAATCCTACCCTCGGCTTTCGACGGATGCCTAATGTTTTGCAACACTTTTTTTGTTGCTCGATCTGTATCTCTATTTGTATCTGTTCTTGTAGTATAAAAATAGTAGATGCAGTTGAAAACCTGCCATCT
Source organism: Sminthurinus signatus (assembly GCA_019776565.1). NCBI lineage: Eukaryota > Metazoa > Arthropoda > Collembola > Symphypleona > Katiannidae > Sminthurinus > Sminthurinus signatus. Next base: position 3,975 of record JABASP010002692.1, on the reverse strand, counting down.
ATTTTTAGCTCCTGTCATTTTTCTCGCTTATCAACTCTGCCATTCCTTTTGTGGATTTATGTAGAATGCAGAATGGAGAGAGTAACAGCACTAATAATAAAAAGGAGCATAAGAAGAAGAATGTTGCCCTTTGTCAATTGTAGATTGTAGGTACATCAATCTTTAAAATGTTGTTTTGTATAGGTAGAAATATTCATATTATGCATGTACATTGTACATGCACATTTTACATTTGGAATTATAATGTATCTAGTATCTAGTGTCTACTACTTAAAGCGTTGGCATCATTGTTGATGCCAGAAGATTGAACACATCTAAAAGTTTGTAAAAAGTAAAAAGGCAACTGTACAACTTTTAAATGTAAAAGTATGCATTTCCATCCATTGCATTCATTTTATTCTTTGTATATTAACAATGCATTTTGTTAATCTATGAATAAATCTACATACTACATACGCATTTGTGTACAGTGCACAAAAGTTGCAGTTTGCAGTAAAAAATAGAAAATTCCAAATGACTTCATCGTCTCGTTCTACCTTTCTCGTTTGAACATTGCACATTGAAAAGAAAGTGTCATTTTTTGATATCCGGATTTACTCCAGAGTTCACAGCCAACTTCAGTTCCAGTCCACTTTCATTTTTATGGAGTAAATATCCATCTGAGCGGCAAAACATTTAGAATGTACAGATATAAGATATAGCCTATGAGGACAATGTACAACATGCACAAAAGGCCTCATGTACTTTGAATATAAGTTATTATGACCGAAACGTAAACAAGTAGAAAAATTCTAAAAATTCAAAACTTTTTTCATTTCCCTTGAGAATTTGGTTAGCTCACTTCAATTTTGAATGAGAAATAAATGTTTTTCGTCAGCTCAAACCAGCTCAGCTCCGCTTGGTTCAGACTCAGATTCAGATTCAGATTAAGTTTATGTTTGACGACAAAACTTTTCTAGCAAACCTTGAGGATGAAAGGGAAAATAAAATCCATGAAGTGCATGAATTTTAGTACCCGCTTGGAAATCTTAGAAAAAGCCGTGTATTGTGTATTGTGCATTTTGTATGCATTGAGTATTGAGAATTGAGTATTGAGAATTGGATAATCAAGTGTAGAAGTTAGAAGGTTTATGAAGAATCTTATTTCTTATGCATATGCTGGAGGGTTGTTGTTTGTTGTTTGTTGTTCATGTAGTGTTTAGTATTTAGTGTGAGTAAAAAAGGCACCATAATCTACATACTTTGAAAATTTTATACTTTTATATACAACATTCATGCCTTACTGAATCTGAAAAAAGATAAGAATGTACATAAAAGAAATCCAACATTTCAGTGCTCATTTGAACGAGTTTTGGATGGTATCAATAGAATTCTAAAATAGAACTCAATAACAAGAAACGAATGCTCGCGTTGACTATTTACTATTTACTATTGACTACTGAATATAAATAAAATTCAAATAATCTAACCGTTTTGAATTGAAACTGAAACTTATATTTTAGTTGATTCATTTACCTGTAAATAGGACTTCCAGAATTATCTTTAAACCATAAAATCATGGCAACGTCATCCATGGAAGAAATTGCACATGGAAGTTGACCCACAGTCTTCGCCACGCTTGAAATTTCTTTATCTATACACAATACACACAAACATCAATCATCAATCATCAAACCATTTATTTAAAATAATTAAAATAATTATGCCGACAAATATTATTGTCAAGTTACAGCACCAAACTCTCACAAGGATTTTGGATTTTCTCCCTTTGAAATTTGAAATGAATGACACCCTTTGACCCTTCAAGTTTTAAAAAAGTAAACTCCTCTTACATTACCATTAATCACAAAAAAACGGGGCTAAAGATAATGATGATGCTGTCACATAAAATCTATACATTCTACATTCTACATGGAATTTCATACAGAGACAAAAAGTACATTGTACAGACTACAGACAGATGACAGTTAAAAAGAGCAGGGTTGTTTTTTTAGAAAAGGGTAAAAGATATCTACAAACTGTAACTTGAGGGTAACTTGAGTATCCACGTAAGAGTAAATGTTGAATGTTGAGTAATTTACAGTAATTCATTACATTTGGTGGTGTAGGACAAATTTTCACAAATTGTGCAAAGGGCCAGGAGGAAGAATAGGATCCCAGTTGTTGGAAGATGCACCAGCGACACCGGAAATTGTGATGTGCACAGGAACATATTTCCAGGCAATTTGAATGCCAACTTGAATTTTTACATTTTTCTTTCTTCCTCTCCTTCCTCTAATTTCCCCCGATCCGGGGCGGTTCTCTTATGTGCATACACAACTTTTTTTATCCTGTTAACTATACAAACTTAAAACAGGCAACTGTAAGGGGCATATAAAGTGTAACTAACTAAAAGTCAGTGTTCAGTGTAGCTTATGTTTTATGCCTGTACGCATCGTACACGTATCTATTTTTTCAACATGATTTTACATCTCTGAAACTTGTATAAGCATACATATTGTATTTAGCCCCATTTTGCTGACTATAGTGAGTAGTTAAATCGAGGGAGAAAATGATGATGCACATTCACAGACTTGAATATAAGACACACGACACAAAAATGTACAATGCATAGAATTGAGCATTGAACACGATGCATATTCTTAGATACATAAATACATGATATGGCACACGGGGAGTATCTTTCAAGACAAGCGTATGCCTTTTCTCCCTCCTCTTCCACTATCTACTATCCACTAGGTATATATCTTGTGAACATGGAGTATCTTTTCTGCTCCGTTGACAAAATCTGATGCTCTTCCGATAGTTGAATCAATCCGTGTTCCGTAAACCACGGGGATAGTGTACCACTCACATGTGCTCAAGCCTCAAGACTCCAGACTCCAGACTCAAGACTCAAGATAAGCAGACAACACATAACACAATACAAAGCACAATATACAATATACAATGCCGATGCATACGATGTATCTCTCTCTCTCTCTCTCCGTGGAAAAGTTAGCACCGTACTTGGCGCTTTTCTGCTAAAAACCGTGAAAGTACAAGTGTAACACAGAGACAGAACATTCATGATCCATGATCCATTATATAACACACATGTACATTGTACATTTCCTACACTTTACAATGGTTACAGTGGTTTCTTTCCTTCCATTTTAACTCTTGTTTCTCATGTTCTCTTGCACTTCACATTTCACGTTTCACGTTTGTAAAGCGTATAAATTACACGTTCTGAGCTCTTTGTAACCCGAAATTCTCGCGAGATTCCAACAGGGTTCTTTTCTTTTTCAGGAACTGAAGAGTTTAAAAATAAGGTTTAAAAATTTAGTTTTTTTTATAACACAGATGATATTTTAGGAAATCAACTTTAAGTGCACAAAACTTAATAGAGTAATTTTAATTTCAATTTCAGTTTCAATTCAATTCAGCACCAAACCATTATATTAGAAATTCTTTAATAAGATACACAATGTTTATTACACATGATTGATTCCAAACTGTTTCACGGTATTATAATTTTATTGAATAAATTAAATTTATTCTGCTCCGAAATTGCTGAATCCAATGCAGGTTTTGCAATGCAGACTTCCTCTCTATTTAAACTAGCGTTTTTTAACTTGTCACAAAACTACATAATATACACGTTACACATGTACTGTGTACAGTGTGAGCACAAAACAAAAGTAATCCGTTGCCGGCTCCGGCTTCCATTAGGAATGTGAAAAATTTTCTAATAAAATTACAACCTCTGTTGGTTTCTTGTTCCTGTTCTGTTTTGACTGTATACTTTCATGAACACAAATGTTTTAATTCTATTGCTAGACCCTGGCTCTGGTTCTGGGTTTGTTTCGATCGTTGCTTCTACACCATAAACGTAAGTATCGGGACACCTACGGTCGGGTTCTCTTACGGAAAAAGTGGCTGTGGCAATTGAACGTGCCGTCAAAGTGAAACTAAAACAGAGTTGAGATTCAA
>JABASP010002691.1:0-18389 GCA_019776565.1 Sminthurinus signatus | reverse complement strand
ATTTTGGCATGACATGTTATAATAATATTGTATTATATATTATATATGATACGAATCGTATCATACGATACAAAAGAAGAGAACTCAATATGATGTGATATACAATGGAAATTTCCTGTGCGGAGGGAAAAGTGCCAAGAGAGAAAACATTATGAGAGATTAAGTTTATGTACACTGTACATTGTACATTGTACACAGGCGTAGTGTACATAAACTAGAGGCGGAAACTTTATCATTGTTACAGGGATACATGTGTGTGTGTGTGTGTGTGTTTCTGTGTGTATCTTCATGGCGAAAATATAGAGATGGGGAATGGAGACGTGAAAGTGATTGACCTACTTTACCTCAAAATTTTGTTATGGCTTCTTCCATCTGAGACTGAGAGTCAAAATGAAAAGGAGAACGAGAGGCTGAAGCGAGAGAGTGAGAATGAGAACGAGAATGAGAGTGAACAAGAAAGGGAATGAGAGAGAGAGAGAGAGAAAGAGAAAGCGAAGCCAGTGAAACTGTGGTGAAAGTGAGGGATCGGGATCGAGATAGTGAATAAGGGACAGAGCAAGCTTGTAGTACCATTTCCCCATTGGAGTGTATACCATGTATACTGTATACTGTGTATAGCTAGATGAAGAGAAAGATGGTACATGACAACATGAAAATTGTGAACATTTTCTACGCTATACAATTTTTGTATCTTGTATCTTTTATATGGGGCATTTTCTCTAGCTTCGGGTCTAATGTCTTCTCTTCTAGTCTGATCTCCGTACACAGTCTTTTGGTACAAGATTGTAGATTGTAGATACAAGTAAACGGTGGCAATTTTTTGACTCTATCTTCCAGACTTGCTTTGTAAAGGATTATCCCCCACAAAGGCTAGGTCTAGAGTCTAGAGTCTAGAATGTAGAGTTTAGAGTTTAGAGTCTAGAGTTGTCACATTTGGAGATCCGGATTTCTTCCTCTTCAAATTACATATTCCTTTAACCAGAACAATTTTCAACTTTGATTACTTTTGACAATGCTCTGGAAGAGCGGAAGCAGCATGACAGCATGACGAGTGAGTTGAATGTCCCTGTTCCCTGTTCACCACTCACATGTTTAGTACTTGTTTCTTATTGTTGAGGGAACCCAGAGGAAATGTGTGGGATGTGTGATGTGTGATGAAAAATTTGAGCACTGAACATGATTGCGTTTTCTTGTCCCATGTTGAAGAAAAGTGACAACAAAGGTGAATACATGTATAAATTCACATGCAGGGTTTCACAAGTCTTTGTGACTCCTCTTCTAACAGAAAATGATAAAGTCTATCGGTTTTTCCCACACTTTTAGCTTTTACTATGCTCATTGGATCATTGATCATTCTTTTGCTGGAGAGTTTAGAGTCATGGAATGAAATTGGATATTGCGGTGAATACTAATGTTTCTTTCTCAAAATGCCTTTGAAATGTTGTCTTTTTGCTAAAGAACTGTCCTTTATTATTATTTACTATTTACTATTTACACATCTGAAGATTTCATCTTTGAACAAACCCCGTTTTCTTTTTCCTTTGAAGTTTGAAGGAATGCAAAATGCACAGAAAATAGAGAACAGAGATGATTGTAACATTGTGGGTAAAAGGAAGAGTATGACAACAAAACGACACACAAAAAGACAAGAACAAAGACAAGCAGTTGTACATTGTACAATGTACAATGTACAGTGTACACAGCACATCATGTAAATTATGCATTAACTATAAACTATAAATATGACTAGAAAAACGGAAGAGAAAATGAGACCGTCCATCTCTCACCATCTCAATTTTGTCATTCTTTGTACACATTCACTGTGTGTACAATTTACACTGTACATTGTACATTGTACATGGTACATGTCAGTTATCATTTATTCAATTACCCACTAATTTCCTTAATGTTTTACCTACTTTCCTTTGACATTAACATCGGGTACACAAAAAGGAAGATAGACATAAAATGTAAAATTTTATGTACATTGTTCAGTGTTCAGTGTACACATTATGCATCCATATTTATGTCTGTAGATTAATATGAATTTCTAGTGTCGGCTGGAGTAGAACAACTGGGAATGAATTTACTGGAAACTGGAAACTCTGTATAAATGTACTCATAAAAAATTTACTTCTACTGTACATATGTACATTGTACATGAAAAGAGTGCAAAATTTTTGCTAGTACTTTACATGTACCCATGGGCTATAATCATGGGCACTAGAATACACACATTGCATAATTTTACAACGTTAAGGGGGTTACAGAGTAGAAAAATGAGTCTTCAGAGTCATATGATAAAGTTACATGTACTGTATGCAGTATGCAAAATTCAAAACTTGGACTCTCTCTTCTAGTCCCACCTTGGTAATGCCGTATAGTAATTAACTTGATGGTATTTCTTGGACAAAAATGTTCCCAGAGTCCATGCATATTTGGAAAGTCTCATTTTTCTTACTATGCCCTTTACTTGTTCGTATGAAGTATAAATGTAGGTTTAGTGTATGTAGTATGTATCATGTAGAATTCCAAATTCCAAACTCTGTGCCATTTTTACACGAAATTCTCCATGTATTTTTTCATGTACAGTGTAAATTGTACATTGTACATTATACATTATTATTATTATTATAGAGCATAGAGTTACGAGTAGCGTTTATATTTCTAGCATATTTCTTTGTTGTTTTTTTTTTCCTTCATGTTTTTATGATTACTCGAGATGGCAGAACAATATAAAACATTATGAGAGGAACATGAAAAAATATCATTCTCATTCCAAGGGTGTAATAAAAAATCCTAATGTAGAAGATAGAAGAATGAGAAGGAGATAGAAGTACTACACACTGCACACTGCATTGAACACTGAATGGTTTTAGTTACACTCCAAACTGCAAACGACCTGGCATCTGGTATCTGGTAGTTTGTAGCCAGATTCAGTGTGATTCAGTGAAATAGATGGCTGTGGAATTGTGAACAAATGGCGGATATAAAAAAAATAAAAGTGTATAAACCTGTGTCTAGATTCTAGGTTCTAGATTCTAGATATGTATATAATGTATAATGCATGGACAAGTTAGGAGAAATATTAGTAACAGTTTTAGGTTTTAGGTGAACAGGAAATAAGAAATGAGTGAATGAGTGAGTGAGTGAGTCAAGTAGTAAAACGGCGGAAATAAAGAAGTAACGGAGAAAAATAGAGAGTATCTAGATAAATAGTTTAGTTTAGGTTGAGAGCTTCTTCCTCTTCTTCTTTTACTTCTTTGTCAAGAGTACATGCTACGTACAGTACAGTGGAGAGAAAGAGAGAGTAAGTATGTGCAATTTTAGTCAAGGGTGGGCTATAATAAATGTAATGTGAACTGATATAAACATTACACATGTACATTGTACATCCTGTCTCTAGTCTGTACTCTCACTTTTCTCCAGCAAAAAGATCAAATAAAATGATGATGGGCGAAGAAAGTACTCAGCATATCTGTAGATATATGTGTGTCGTATTTATACTTTATACTACATATGTGTACAATAGTCCCATTATCTACAATCTACAACATAAACAGTATGAAGTATAAAGTAAATTACTCACAGTATCATCAATTTATATACAGAGGTTTTGGAGGAGTTGTCCTTAATTTAACTGAATCTATTATGTATGGCTGTAGATTTTAGATATCTACATCCTAAATTCTACATTCTACATACGCAGAACGCAGAAGATGAAAAGATAAAGAACTTTCTCCATTTCCTCTTCTTCCTCTTCACCCTCTCATCATTCCCTTCCTTTTACTTTAGTGCATAATATATAATATTATGCGTGTCTAATATCATGTTACAATATGTCATTGGACCTGATATGAGTACACTTTCAGTCATAACCACAATCTATACATCTATGTTCAGTGTATACTCACGTCGTCGTCGTTGAATTCCCTAGAAATCCTTGAGTAAGTAACCCACTAGAGTGTTTAATTAGCTAGTCCATGTGTACCCTGAATTCTTCGACTTCGACTTCTACTTTGGCTTGGGCTTCAAGTCGTGCATGACTAACAAAAGGCAGAGACAGTGAGAGACAAAGAGAGAGAAAGAGCAGTTATGTGACTGTTCTTTCTTCTCGTTATCATCACCATCGTCATTGGAATTTCTCGTACATGGGTGAAATTTAAAATTACAAATGGCTTACTACAGAGCAATTACACAGGATACAGAATACAGAATACAGCACAAAGACCAATTTGAACAATCAAATTTCAAATGTCTGTGATTTTATAGACTTGTGTCTTGAATCTGGAATCTGGAATTTAGAAACTAGAAACTGGTGTAATATAAATGTAGTCCTCTAGTACACTGTGCCGTTTGAAAAATAAGTCATGTGCCTGTATTTTATGTTCTAGAATAATTTAGAATTTTAAGAAACACACGAGTACATAAAAGGCACACGATTTATCCGTAATCCTCAGTCCTCAGTGCAGTAGATTTATAGATTTCTAGACTTGTGGAGTGATGAATTTTCTCCGACAGGAATGACGTCTTTTGAATTGAGGGATTGGGAGGATTATTTGATTTTTCGTATTGATAGTCTTCATCTATCTATCTATCTGTACATGTACAATGTACAGTGTACATTGTACACGGGTGACAGATGAAACTATTCCCAGACCAGACAAAAGTCAAGACTCGAGACAATACAATACAAGAGACAAAATGTCGCACAAAGGACAATGGACAAAGTACGTATTGTGAAGATGGTTGGTAGTTGATAGTTGATGGTTGATGGTGCGGTAGAGCAAAGTTGAAGTGAGCCAGAGCCAAAGGCCAAAAAGACAATGGGATGAGAAACAAGTTGAACACAGTCTAAAAGTAGTCTAGTCCGACCGTAGTTAGTCAGCTCAACAGGAGTGTAATAAGCTGCTGTTGGATGTAGGAACTTGGAATTTGGAACTCTTGTGCATATTGTGGATTGTGCAAGGGAAAGACATAGACATATGCATTGACTTTGACAATAGGCAATTCTAGAAGACGAAGACGAACAAAAAGATAAGACAGATAAGAAAAAAGAAGCCGTAACTATAGACAGAAAAGAGAAGTGGAGCGAGGGAGAAAGTGCAACTGACTTTGTATTTAATGAGGAATGAACATGTACGTTGCACGTTGTACGTGTTAGCTTTCTCTTACACATTTTCTACTTATTTATTTTTTACTCATCTTAAAGGAAAGAAAAAAAAAGAAAGAAAGACAAATTTGGACTAATATGTTTTGTTTATTATTTTTACTCTTTTTTGGTACTTGGTATTTGGTTTTGGTGGTTTTGGTTAAGGACAAAAGTAAACTTAGGAGAAGAAATAAGATACTATTGATTATTATTATTTTGATGTTATTTTTACCATGAAACACATCATTTTTCCTATGAAATGTATCTACGTCAAATTTATTTCTCCACAAATGTGAGCTAATTACTAGAATCTAGAATGTAGAATAGTTACAAGTTATAATAGATGGATGTCCTCATGCACGTGCATTCACGGTTCATGGTTCATGGAGTTTTGTCTGTCTGTCTCAATTATTTATCAAATTGGTAATTTTTTTCCAAGTGGAAAAACTATTGCCATTATTTTTTCATATCTACTTTAATTCAGCTCAGGTTGGTTGGTTTATTGTATCAAGAAGAAGAAGAAGTAGTAGAAGAAAAATATACGAGAAAAAAAATAAAGGCGAAACTTTCTTGTACGTTTTCCAAAGAAAAAGAAAAGCGGACCAAGAAACAATTGAATGGAGACAAGCATGCCATGCTTTGCCATGATTCAAGTCTTAGCAAATTAGAAAAGTCGGAGGGAGTCAAGTGTATCGGTCACTATGTCTAGTATCTAGTATCCATTATGTACAGTGTACAATATAGAAAGTATTTATGTATGAAATATACATGACTTGACTTGACTTTTCCACCTTCTCTATTTGACTCCTTGACTTCTTGACTTTTTGACTCCTTGACTCCTTCACAGTAGTTGACTCCCATTTTCCTATTTACATTCCTTGGATAATAGTTCTTGTTGTAATTTATCGTTTTATATGCTCACTCCACTCTAGTCTACTCCAAAGGGACAATAAACCGATCAAAAACCTTGTTTTCTCCTTAACTGCTGAATAAATTCACAACGCTCTGCTCCAAACTCCAACACGAGCTCACTTGTTTCTTTTTGTTTTGTATTGATATGTACTTATGATTCCGTCTCCGCTCCGTCTCCGTCTTTGTGAATAGTACTTGAGAATGACATGGAGAGTGTTTGATGTAAAGTTGTGATATAGTAAAGTCCATTTTTATGTTTTCCATGTTATTTTCTCCCATGAATTTTTATAGTAGAAGCATAAATAAGTTTTTTTAGTCTCCTTTGTCCTTTTGTTTACTGTGCGAGAAATACTTACTTTTCACGTGTGAGTAGAAAGTAATAAGTTGTGTACATATACATAGTGTATACTGTGTGTATAGTGTATAGTAAGCTCATCACTGAACTATTTGGCACGTTTTCTACTTTCTTTTTGGCCAACTGTAGCTTGTAGCTGTTTCATTGTTATAATTGTACACACAGTGTTACTACTTTCTTTATTCCTACATTCTGTACATTCTGTATATTCCACTTTCTACATGATTAATGGTATAATTACTGCTAGCCATTTCCACTGTGAACTCCCACCGAGTTTCTTCCTGTGGGCAAAGTAAGCGTAAACACATATAGTTGACTGATGGCAAGATTTAGCGGCATTCTAAATACACTGTACAATGTGCAATGGAAAACCTGTAGTAAATAGTAAGTAGTGAATAGTGTATAGTGTATACACCATTTGCCAACTCTTTCTTTTGTAAGTTGTAATCATGGTTATAATCGAGGGAGTAAGAAAAAAGTAAAGTAAAGAAAACCATTGAGACTCTAGAGTTAAGAGTTGAGAGTCGAGTTGAATTGAGTTGAGTTGAGAGAAAGGACAAAAGAAATGACATTTAAAAATAGTCCAAGACTGTTTTCCACGTTTCCTTACTTGATTTGCTTTGCTTGGCTTTGCATTATAATTATTTATTTTTCTTATCCGTCTACACAATCTAAAAAAAAACTAGAAATTATTTTCAATTTAAAGTAAATTAGGGATTTTTTAGCACTCTTTTCCGACTCTAAAAGTTTTTATGCTATTTGTATCGGCAGTCGTGTTACGAAATGAAGTCTCGAGTCTTGAGTCTGGAATAGAAAACAGAGACTCGAGTCTTGAGTCTCAAGATGGAGAGATTAGAGGCATACTTCAAGATACAAAGGGCGAAAAAGAGAAACAAGTAAATGTATTCATTCAGGCATTCATTCACCATTCACTATTGTGAGACCAGGGACGAGAGGAGAAGAGAAAAGAAAAGACAGGAGAAGGAGGGCAAGAAACTCATGCATTTAAATTAGATTAGACGGTGAGTCTTGGAGGTGGAGCGTAATTTTGGAAAGTAGTTTGATTGCGTTGTACTTGTAAATTTTAGGAAAACACACAGAGGAAATTTGAATAACATCATCATCACACGATCACACGGTATAAAAAAGTGTACGTGTGTATTGTGTATTTTGTATGCACGCAAAATTCCAAATTCTTAGACCGAACTTTCTATGTACATTCTGTCTGCGCTCTCCTTTTAGTATGCACACCGTAAATAGAGATATTACAAAAGTTGATGTAAGGTGTCGGAGAAAAGGAAATCCTTTGCGTGAATAAACCTCTGGAATTTAGAATCTAGAATCTAGATTCTAGAATAGAGGACTTTTCCATGCTTCTGCAAAAAAAGAAGCCAAAAAGATTGTACAAAAGTACTCTACAACTTTCTCTTACGTATGTACTGGTGACTTTGTATTGTTTCCCACCCCGTTTCCTGTGGGGTTTTTGGTTTTCATCAAAAAACCAACAATCAGTCACGTATGCATGTACCAATGTACCATGTACCTACAACCTAGAACCTAGAACCTACAAATAACAGTCTCATGTCTCATGTGTGGATTTTAAGAAAATGGCAGTACTTTGACTTTGCTGGGAACTGGGAACCAAATCCACGAGGAATTTTTTTTGCGTCTTTATTGTTCCACTTTGACACAACATCATGATATTGTTCTTGTTCCGTGGTTTTCATGGTTCATGGTTCTCTTTGAGGAAATTTTTCTAAAAGAATTCCCGTCCTTTCTTCCCTCTTCCTGTTTTTACTACGTGTTTACCTTTTACTTGGTACACTTGATGCTTTTACTTTTTACTACATGTACATGGTTTTTAGTTGGTTGGTTGTGGTTGATGCAGCCAAGTAAAGCAGGAAAAAAAATCTTTAGATGTAGATCAAGGGAAACTCATAGAAAAGAGAGAGAAAAAAAAGAAGAGACGAGGTGACATTGTAATAGATTAGATGAATGCATGAGGACTATTTATATTCTATATGCTGGATTCTAGATTCTAGATAGAAGTTTTTTGTCTAACTAGACAAATGCTTTCTCGTTAATATTTTCAAGTGCTCTCTTTCTCTCTATCTCCTTTCTCTTATGCATGTACTTTCTCCTACTTCATTACTAGTACTGCAATTTTATCTGTGACAATCACATGAGATGGGACGGGATGAGATGAAGAGATATTGTGCTAGTTTTTCTTTGTATACATGGCATACATATAATATATTGGATATGTATGTATGTATTTCAAGTTGACTGCACACCAGGAGTGAGTGAGCGAGCTGGAGCATGAAAAATAAATGTGGTTATCATCCTCGTCATCGCCGTCATCATCATCAAATTAATATAATGTTGAAACATACTCTTTACTCCTGCTCTCAATACGACTATTACAAGTTAGTAGTATGTAAATGTGAGTATTTATGCATGGAAAATGTACGTAGGTACATGGGCGCATAATTTCTTGGGAATGAAAACTAAAACTGGCAATGGAATAGGAATTGGAATTGAAACAGACCGTATATACTCTATAATATACTCTGTGTTGTTTGCTGTAGGTCGGTTGGCGGTATATTGTATAATGAAATGAAATGACATGACATGATGGCAGGGAAAAAACTAACAATGAGGAGAACAAGAGTCACAGGAACCACCTTAATGATAATGATGATTACATGCAATTAGGAGGTACGTTAAGGGGCTCACTCTATTTGTATACTCTTTCCCCTACTTTCCCTCTGTAATGGATGAATAACATGACATTATAGATTTGCCATTTTCCTCTGTGCGCTGTACACTGTACACTGTACACATACACTATATTATGCTGTACATTTTACTTTGTACGTCGTACTAGATACTTGATATCAGCTATATTGTGCTCAGCGCATAGTATTTTAATACAACATTCTTCAAGTTTGAGTTTGAGTTTATTTTAATTGCGTCGTCGTCAATGCTCTACGTTCAACGTTCAACTTTCAATGTTCATTGTATATTGTATATTGACGAGGCGGGAGTAGAGCGCAGTGCCATGTCATTGTCGTACAAAGAACGAGAATGGGAAAGGGAAATATCGGAGCTCGAAATCGTAAGTAGTCACAGGGAAAATAAAATGAAATGACATGAAATACTGGCGGAGTATTTTATACGTAGACTGTTTTCAACAACAGTTTTCTCCCTTTCTCTCTCTCTCTAGTCTGTAGAGTAGAGTAGAGTAGTAGAGTACTCTAGAGTAATGACTGTGATGAAAAAGGTAATAACAATACTAAACTGTTGCTAAATATTGGTTGGGTTCTGCCAAAAATTTTAGACTCTCCCCTCCCGCCAATTCAACAGAAATACTGAATGCTGAATACTGAATACTGAATGTTCGTCGCATGTGTAGTGTGTAGTGTCAATTCGGATTTATTTGTATACAACACAATTATGTCTATTGGGATTTAGCTGAGAGCTGATACCAGTTTCAGCCGCCAGCTGTAAATAGTAAACACTACACAGTAAACCGAAAATCAAAGTCAGTCGGATGGTAAATTATCACCGTTTGCTTGTATAATCGACTGTATTTCGTATGTATTTTTTATGTGTACTTCTGATTACTGATTACTGATAATAACAGTGTGCTGTTCGGTTCGGTTTGTCCACCCACTTGACATTCATCCACTTGTTCACTACTTGTAGTTTGTAGTTGATTCCCTAGTTACTTGAGGCAATGTTAGATAATACTGGTTTGCTTGGAAAATCTATCATAAAAACGCTTCAAGTCTGACTTTTTGATTATTATTTAGTCTGGTGAAGAGGAAATTATGGGGAGAGTGGCAGTTGATTTTTGATTGTGAAGATTAGCGAATGATTTGGGAATTGCAAACTTATGTAAAATATAGTATAGTATAGTATATTATATTTGGTACTGTGTACACAGTACATATCGGATAGTAGATTTAGATTATTCATGTAAATTATAGATTGACACACTTAATCTCTAATTGATAGTGTAAATGTATAGAAAGTGTGAGTTTGATTACAGTTTTCAGACACGTCGTCATAGCTCAACCATTTTATATGGATAATTTATATTACAAATGTATATGTATAAGTATATGTAAAATCTGTTCATGTAAAATGTATAGAATATGGAATTTGGAATGTGTATGAGATTTATGCTCGTCCCTCTATTTTATTACTATATTACATTCTTTTAATTTCTATAATTGGCTCCTCTATACAATATACACTATGCATTAAACATTCTACAATCTACAATCTGGAACAACTTGTTTGACTACACATGTGCTCCGCATCCTGATACATCAAATCGAGTTATATGTAGCATGAAACTAGTTATAATGAGACATGCAAAAAGAAGGAGAATCGATTTATAGACGGGGAGTGCTAAATTGTTCTCCATTTGTAATAGTCAGTTTTCAGTAGGCAAATTGTGCTACTATACAATTTTTCTTGTACAAATACAAGAACTTTGGAAGAAGTCCCACTACTTACTACTTACATGTGTACAAAATAGGAGCATGGAGCACTGGTAACGTACATTGTGCTTCGTACAATGTACGTTACTAATGCCTACTACAAAATTAGGCAATTGAGTTAAGAAAGGTCATAAATGTAGAATAGGCTTCCTACATTTGAATACTTTACCCTTTCCGTTTCATGTGAACATGCCGTAAGAAGGTGTTCCAATGTACATTGTACATTGTACATATGTACAAGGACGAGCAAATGGTGGGTGAAGAAATAAAAATGCTAAGTGAGCGAATTAGTCGACGCAAAAGAGCTAAGAAGGAATGCTTTCTCTTGTCTCTTCCCTGCTACATGGTATATGGTATATTGGTATATAGTATGGTTTGGTACGGTAGGAAACTTTTCATAGGAAAAAAGTACAAGCTGAAGACCAGCACACGAAAAGGAAGACGAAGACGAAGAGGATCCGTCAAAAGAGCAAAAAGAGTTAAAGTAGAAAAGGAGGGAACCAACTACAATTTGTAAGACATGCATAAATCAAATAACACTGCAGATTTTCCACTCTCCTAAGAGCAGCACGTTCACATTCCTATTCGCATTCGCATTCATACAGATATTCACATTGAGACGTATGTAGTATGTAGTATTTGTATGTACAATGGGTACATACAAATACAATGTATTTCACGTTTTGTTCTATAATACAATCATACGTGTCTTTATATTTGAATGTGTCTTTATCTGTTCCCTTCCGTAGTGTACATAAAACATGACTGTAGGTAGTACAAAATGCAGAAATGTAGAACTGTGTGCTGCACACTTTACACTCTACATTCTAAATTCTATATTCAAAATTCTGGATTCTAGACTATAGACTCTAGGGCATTTTATTTTCATACATCTTTCTAGCTATTCCTTCCGGTTGCCTCTTCTGCATCCAGGAGAAAGTCCTGGAGAAACTTTAAAAAGTTTATTTAAGTTAGAGCTTCCCTTTTCCACTTTGGGTTGTAAAAAGTATATTTGTTTATGTATTATTATACGAGACAGTAGAGAAATGAACAATAAAATGAATAGTGAAAAAAGACAGAGGGAGAGAGAGAGAGAAACAGACGAGGAAGAGAGAAAAATAGAGCAAATTTCTTGATGCGGTTACATTTATTTATATGCCGAGTTTTAAAAAATGTGGAGCTTATCTTGATACTTGATATATTAGAAGCGGAAAGAACCAGAATATGAAATAGACACATGTGAAAGGATGAGAGAATTACTTAGAACAAGAAACAAAAAAAATAAATAAAATGAAAATACAAAACATTATTTCTGTAACGCATTCCTCAAAAATATGAAAAGTGGTATAAAATAGTATAAAGTATCACTTGTCTTGTATACTTGCTTCCAACTCTTGGTCATTATAAAGCTCAATCATTTGATAATATTCATCTTTTTTGAAATTTTGTTGTAACGTCAACTAATCTTAAATTTCACGTTGCACATCATTAGTCGAACTTGAATTTTCTTGTAATTCTAGCGATCGTTCTAGAATAATCTAGGATTATTATGTTTTGTGTTTTGAGCTCGAGAGAAATCAAATCTAACAACAGTAGAAACTCGAGGTATCTTATTTCTTTTAGTTTTTTACTAAAAGAAATCGGATGGTGTTTTATTTATAAATATTTCTTGTCAGCTTTTATTATATAATCCATGATATTATTTATGATCTGCTGTGATATGATAATCGGAATAATGTACAAAAGTTGTACAAAAGGAAAAGGAAATTGTACATATTATTTAGGAAGGGAAAAGAAACGATTTTGTTTACTTTTAATGCATAGTTGCCCCCATTTCCTTTTACCTTTTTTTATTATTACTATATTTTTTGTGAACGTGTACAAAATACAGTAAAAAATATCAAGTTAAATCGCAAAGAAAAGTCGCAAGTAAAAAAAGTAAACAAGTGAATGCGTGGGTGATATTTTAGGATTTATCACTAGTTGAAATCAACGGAATTACGGAATTAGAATAAATCACAGTGTTTTTAATCATACATTTGATCTTGGATCTTGGAACTTGGAACACACGCGATACAAACAATACAATTCCTACGGCTGACATATGTATTATGTATGTACGCGAATCGCTACAATACCTTTAAAGTTCAAAGTTATGTAACTGAATGAACAAAATTTGCGATAAATTTTGAATGGGTCAAATCAAGCGTCAAAATGTACATTTAAAGTAAATGTGTACACGTGCATGAATTTCATTTCCTTGAATGTATTTAGTGGAGATTTTTACAAAGAGCCTGTCAAATACGAATATGTTTGATGTAATAAGTAATAAGTAATAATGGAAGAAAAATCGTCAATGTATAGATGATAACTTTGACTCGAGACTCGAGATTTGCCCAGCGTTGACTCGGTCGGTTCAAGTTTAAGTGAAAATCTAAGCTCATTTAATCTAGAGTCTAGAGTTGAACTTGTACATTCTAAACCTTACATTTTACACAAGCCACTTAATTTGCAAGTCACCAGCAGGAGTTTTAAAAGTTATTGCATTAGTTTTCATCCCTCCCTTTTTTATTTCTGTAAGGATTTGACTTAGTTTGAAATGAAGTTACATTGACGCCGTCAAAGTTTTCTTGAGTTTGTATAGTTTGTAGTTTGCAAATGAGCTTTTGACTATGTGTGAAAAGCGTGAGTTAAGTTCATAATATGTAATAATAACGCCCATTTTCTAGTGCTGAGAGTTATTGTGGAACGTGGTGCAAAATCCAAACCGTCGGCTTTATTTGAATCTGGTTTTGACTTTGGTCTTTGTATGGCTGAGGGATAAAATAAAATATTCTTTCTGCAGGCGGAATTTCAAACTTTCTACAAAATTACACGTCTCTTCGTCTTCGTCAGAAACTATAAATTTCGTAAACTATAACCCTTTTCCTACTCCAATACTCCAATGTTTGTGTCTACTATCTACAATCTACATATTACATATGATGACGTACAAACTCTCTGACACGGTTTGATTGACACTGACATTTGACATACACATAAATTAATATAGACAGCACACAAATGCGAAATCCATACTGCATAATAATGATTGATTTTCTTATATGTAGATAGACGAATAATGAATGTACATATTGCTCTTATTTTTAAACAAAGTAGGGAAATTATTGTAAAGTGCATGGAATTAATACTGTTTGTTTTACAAAAATAATAGTTATTACCGATTAAATTATACCACAAGGAGAATCTTATGTCTTATGTCTTACATAATGTGTTTTGTATAGATTGAATTACCCGTGATTACCTTTTTTTTGTTTTTTGCCCCAATTCCCAAATAACCAATAATATATCGACTATGTATATTTACATGTGCATTCCTCAATTTCGTAGAACAGCATAGATTTGCATTGCGTGTTTCCATCATGAGCTGTGAGAGAATTTTCCATCAATCTATGTACATTGTACATTGTCCATATTCATTTATTTATTTTCTCTATACTCACAGTTCATTTTATTCATCATTCAGTTCATTTCAAGCCGTTAGGATTTGTTTCAAGTTTATTATGCAAGGAAAAATATATAATGGCTCAGAACTTACATTAGAACTGTATTTATGCATGTGTTCTTTGCATATGCAAAATGAAAAAATGGAGCTGAGGCTGAAACTCAAACTCAAACTTTGCTCTTTTCATTTCATTTTGTTTGGGTGACTTTCTCGTTTCTTTCTTTATGCACCAAAATAATTCTGGTGCCCTTTGTATTTTTCTGTTGTGCATTGTATATTATATTGCATTGTGTGGGATTTTGTCTTGCCTGTTCTTTTATACTATGGCTTTTTTATAAATATTTAGTGTATTTTCATAGGGATAAATAGTACCTTTTTTGTCCTTTTGTTTTCAGAGTATTTTTTCTGTTTCTGTTTGGTGGTTTGTGTCTTGTATCTTGTGTCTTGTGTGTGCTTGTATAGATCAAAAAAAATTAAATCCAGGCTGGGTAATTTACGTGAAAGTGTAGTCCTGGGATGAATAATTCGCTTTAAGGAAGAATAACAAATAAAAAATAAGTAAAGTAAATAAAAAGACAAGGAAAGGAAAGTTTTTCACATTGTATCATGATTCTTGTATTTTTGTATCTTGTATCTGGTTCTAGTTTATATTTATATATCTCATAATGTATAATGTACATATGCTGCGTAGTGTAATAAAAACATGCAGTTATACATTGTACATACTTTTTGTGGAGTATAGCTGAAGCTTTTATACTTTTGTTTTTATTTCTTAGATTTGTACATAAAGTTACAAAATATATCTGGATTCTGGATTCCGGAGTCCTTTCTTTTCTGTCTGCTCAAATTTAGTATCTCGCATCTAGAATCTAGAATTGTACAGTCTAGAGTCTAAGCTTGTAAATCCTCGCTGTAGAATGTAGAGGAGATGGATGTGGAATTTGCGAGATGTAGTAAGCAGTGAGAGGACAAGGACAAACTACAATATTTAGTTAGATCCATATAGATACATACAACATATGTAAAGCTATATATTATATAGTGGAGACTAAAGTTTTTTGTATGACACCTTGTGGACTGTGGTTTACAGTAATAATAAGTGATAAGCCCACCGATGAGAGAAAAGAGAAAAGGGCAGATATACAATGCTCAATACAATGCAATACAATATATAATACACGTGCTCACTCACATAGACGGGAGAGAAAGGAATGGAGAAAGTTGAAAAATGGCTGTTGGTTGACTATTGACTATTCGTAGATAGATGGATGGATATTTCTTTCTTTTTTTTGGGTCTATGAAGTATGGATGTATTTCTCTTATTTTATGTTTTATCACATGCAACTACCACCAACCACACTACAATGTACTGTACTTTCACTTCAACATCCACCCTACACGGCACATACATAGCTTTTGTTCTAGTCCTAGTCCTAGTTCCAATTCTCGTCAACCAACCATCCACTTGCACCACCAAACTAAACCAAACCAAACCAAACCACATTCTGTAATATTTATTTTGCCTTTTGTATCTTCCATGTATTTCGACGGATGTGCATGCTGACTATTGATTTTGCACAAAAATTTTCTGCATGCTTCCCTGTCATATAGACTTTGTACACATGTGTAATATGTAATATGTAATGTTTATGTTTTCCTCTGTCTAATTCCGAATTTCCCATTTTCATTCTTTTCACTTTACCCTTTCCTCTCTTTTTTCCACACATGTATATATGTGTATTTGTAATTGTACAGTAAAACAATGTTTTTTTGAATTATATTTCATGCTCTATATTCTATACTCTATCCTGTGTTGTGTTGTGTTGTGTTGTGTTGTGTTGTGGTATGTTGTGTTATTGGAATAAAATTGGCTGTAGTCGATAGTACATAGTACATGGTACATGGTAGTTTTGTTAATGTTCTTGGAATAAATAATACGCCCCATGATGTTTTTATCAGTCAACCACATCAGTATGGAGTATGGATATTGGATATAGTGTAGATATATTCTAGATTGTATATTTATATTCTATCAGGAGAGTGAATAGTGAATAGGGCCATTTCATTTTTCAATTTCAATTATTTCTTCCCACTCCATCATGCTCGATCTTTTACTATTATTATTATTATTATTATTTTGAGTTTATTATTGTTGGAGAAACGACCACCTTCTATTTTCTATTTTCTACGAACCACTAGGTTCTTTATCTGCAGTCATTGATTTTTTATCCAATTGATAATAATTACTTAATTTTAAGTGGACGGTCAAGAATAAGGCCCACTTCTTTTCATGTTTTTACAGTACAGTATTCAGGTGTAGTTTGGAGTTTTGAGATTTGAGATTTGACATACTTCTGAAAATTGAATACCATGAATCATAAATAATCTTTTTTACTTTTGTTCTTTTCTGTTGAAATCTGACATTTGATATGTCTCGTGTCTCACGTCGGAGGTCGTATTCTTTTTCAGAGGTATAAAAAAAAATAAAAAATGTAATAGAACTAGAGTGGGTTTTGCGTTTTTTGGAAAATGGGATAAAAAAAGAGAGGGAGGATGCTCAATGGTCAGATAATGAAGGACACAGTAGTGTCATGACTCGTGAGTCGGGAGACAGTGAATTCTAGGAAGCTCAAGTCAACTGAATTTTGAAAGTATCAACTGTATGAAAAACAAAAATACTTTATTTATATTCTTATAGTGGTTATATTCTGTCTTGTGTGTTCAAAAGTAATGTACAATGTACACTTTTCACAATAGAAAATGGTATATTATACATACAATTGTACATACAGTTTGAAATTTCAAAGTGCATGAAGTTCGGCACGGAAAGGCTCAAAGCTCAAAGAAAGTTCCATTTTCCCAGTTTCCAGAGTCTGGAGTATTCAGACTGCAGTCTGCAGATCAAATGTACATACAGAAAGACACATGAGTGAAAGTGACTTGTGTATGTTCGCGTGCTTGTTTTAGATAACTACATGTAAGTATTCTAGTATTCTAGGCTGTTTGTTTGTATAAAAGCTTGATTCACTTTTGAAATGTTCAAGGTAAAATATAAGAATGGATGGATGGATGGATGGAAAAATAGGATAAAAGATCTTCTGAAAACACCCGTAGGCCCCAACATCCACACCCACGAGTCACCTCACAAAGTGAAAGTGACGGAATGGAAAGGGACACACAGAGAGAAAAGACAGAAGTAAATGTATAAACTCTACTTCTCTATACTTTCTACCATGCACATTCAAGCACACTGTGCATTTTGACAAGAATTCCACGTATTACCATGTACGTTGTACGAATGTGTAGAGTGTAGAGATTTTGACTAGGCTTCTGAACCAACCCATTTGGATTTGAATGTGAATTCCTCCACACATGAATTTGAAAGGGACTTTATCCAAATTTCACTCATGAATCGTTTTCACTTTTTACTTTTTACCTTTATAATTTTAGAATATTTAATTCACACAAACCTCAAACCCCCACAACTCTTTTGGTTCTTTTGAATTTTTATTTTTTTGATCTTTCTCTGATCACGTCTCGTGTCCTTATTAGTTACTAGGGGGTATGGCGCGCCAATGGCACGCAAAAACTGTCTGTCTGTCTGTCCGTCGGGGTTTTTGAATGAATTACTTTGTGATCCGAAAATCCAACAAAACTATGCACTCCCGATATTACGTCCTTTAAATCCGGTTCCAAACCTACCTCACAAATTCTTTACCGGTAACAATAAACTTTGAGTCTCACATTGCCCCAATAGCCCCCTCCCTTCGGGAGGGGTCGGGTAGGGATAAATATGGGTGTAAGATCGTTTTTATTACATCCCGGAAACTCTCCATATCGTGGAAAGTCCTTTAATATCGGAGTCTCACATTGCCCCAAATTAACCCCCTTGGGGGGCGTTGGGTAGGAGTCACCAGGTCAAAAACACCTTAAAACATGTTTTTGGACCTTCCT
>JABASP010002690.1:0-18391 GCA_019776565.1 Sminthurinus signatus | reverse complement strand
GAAGACGAGTATTTTTTGAGGCTCATTCTTATTCTTTAGTGGATTCCATCTAAACTCCAACTCTAAATGCTTTCTTGTACATCTTGTCTATAGTCTATAGTCTATAGCTAATACCTCACACCAAAAGTACCTACATTTAAGGAAGAAAAAAGACTTTGTCAAGTATTCTTATACCGTGAAATATTCTGTACAGTTTGAATATGCATGGTATAAGACTTGTCCTCCTTCCACATAACACCTATACCCTGTAAACTCTGCATATTCTCATGTAGATTGAGGATGAATGGATGGATGGAAAATGGAAAGGTTTGAAGGAGATCAAGTACAAGATGCTTCTCCAGTTTGACGAAGAAGAAGAGAAGAAGAGAGGTGCATGATGGACTGGTTAAATAACTGGAGGAGAAGAAGAAAACTCCAAATTTTATCTCTACTCACTCACACCATCCATACCAAACGCATATGTATTTATGGATAGCTGTACACTGTCCGTATGTTGTCCGTGTGTTTCTTTACTTTACATAACTTCACCACAACTACATGCATTGAACTGAGAGGAGAAACGGGAAGAAATGAAATACAGGGCTCTTTTCTGCTCTGCTCTGCTGTGTGATGTATTTTGTGTTTTGTGTGGTTTAGGTGTTTGTGTACGGAGTTAGATATACTTATTACTCCATTTGTACACCTCAGCCTGTCTGCACTGTCTACTCTGTCCCACTGCATTACTCTCAAGTACAAACACGGACACGGAGAAAGAGACTCCAAAGTACTGCAGAGCTAAGTGAATGACGAACAAACTGGATTCTCCAGTCTCGAGACTCGAAAATGAAATGAAATGCTGGCCAAGAAACTCTTCTCTTGTGCACTCCCTTCATCTTCATCTCCATCATTTCATTTCCATCACTGTCTCTCCATCTCCTCTCATTTCCATTTACATCCAGATCCAACTCCACATTTGCATTTTCATATTTACCGTTCTGTTTTATTGTAATGCTGGCTGCTGGATGTCTGGTACTTGAAGAAAATGGAGAACGGAGAGGATTCTTTTGGTGCAATAGCAAATATCAAGAACTGGGTCTTTGACACACACAACATTCACACTTACTTGTGGATTCTAGATTCTAGATGGAAGATCCCTTCTTAGTACTTTCAACTCCGTCTTCTTCTTATTCCATTTTATTCCACTCTTTTGTTCTAGTTCTAGACGTGCGAATTACGAATTGCGAATAGAGCACAGAAAACACAGAAGAGAAAAGAGGGTAGAAACAGATATAAAAGAAAATGAGATCAAGACAAAATGAGATGGACTTTTCAAATTTTCCCTTGGAATTGTGGAATTCCCTTCAATTTTACATTTTGAACCTTGCAGCATTTCTAAACAGAAAAAATGAGTTTACCAAAAACCCGGAACCAACCACGAAGCTCAATATTTTGATATTGTTTTGAGCTGTGAGAAACTGGGCCAGGAAATTTAATACAGATATTCAAGGTTCCTTTTGGAATACTTTTTAGTAAATTTTCATTACATTTACCCTTATTTTCACAGTTTATCCCCACGGTTTGAAATTCTAAGTCTAGTTCAAAGTGGAAACCAGGTAGAAAAAAGAAAACAACGGTTCTACAAACTATAAACAAAAAACAAAAGTTGAACTAAAGGGAAAAGAATGAAAAAACTGAGAGAAAACTGGGGATAATGACGCTAATAATACGGAGGATAATGATAGACTTAATATTGAAAAAGGTCGGACGTCGGAGATCTGAGATCTGTGCTCTTGTACTCTTATTACTTATCAAAAAGATCATGTCTACTTTTTTATGTACAAGAAAAAGCATAAGAATAACCAAAAGACAAAAGCAGTCCATGCTCCATGATCCATGATCTATCTTTCCCATTTTCCCGTGATTCTAGTCTAAAGTCTAACGTCTAAAGTCTTAAGGCTCAAGGCTCTTTTCTCTTGCACGAAATGAGGAATGAGGAATCAAGAATCAAAACAAGATTAGGATTAAGCTTAAGGAAGCTCCAATAATAACTATAATAATAATAATAATAATTAGAGTAATAATAAGGATGCTCGTAATAAGTTGATGTACCATTCCATTTTCCACTGCGTTAGTTATATCATCAATGGATTAGGCATCTTCCAGTCTACAGATATTCCATTCCTTCAAACATTTAAAACCTCAAGATTCCAGATTGAAGGGGAAAAGATACATAAAAAGCAGTTGATCAAGTCTCAAGTTCTCAAGTCTCATGCAATCTCTCGGAGCATGTTCCATTTTGTTTTGTTTTATTTAGATTGTTTTGACTTTGGAGTTTGGTTTTTGAGGGGAACCAACCAGAATAGTTTTTAATATTTAGTCTCACGCAGACTTGAGACTTGAGTCTCGAGTATTTTGTACATGGTGCAAGTTCCTTTGGACTAAAAAGGAGAGGAGGCATATGGTGCTGTGTGTATTGGGATGACCTTATATGTGAGAAAAAGGGAGAGGAGAGAGACTTGATTTCTTGATGCTTGATGCTTCATGTTTGACTAAAAACTAAAACTAAGGCTTGGACTTTGACTAAGTCAAGTCTCTTTTTTTAGAGAAATGCATTACATGAGAAACTGAAAGAGACTGGAAGAGTTAGAGAGTGAGGACTGAGCAACCCGAGATAACATGTGTAATGCATGGTAATAAGCAGTCTAATCTTGACTCTAAATCTCAAAGCCAGAAAGAGAGAGAAGAGAGAATGATTAAGTTTAAACGGTCCCATTTCCCATTGTACACTCTTCTAAGTGAGTTTCTAATGGAGGATAAAACAAAGGAGTCATATTTTTCCACTTTCCATTCACCTTTAAAATACAACAGGAACGGAGAAGAAGAATGGAGAAGAGTGGAGATGGAGATGGAAATGTACGATGGACTTGAATTGTGTTGGAGGACTGGACGAGCCTTCAACAAAGTGAGAAAACATACACGACCACTCTAAATTCTACATAGTAGATTTATTCCCGTTCCTCTTTTCTCTTTTCCTTCTTCTTGTTTTAAGGTTCTCTCCTCCAAAAAACTACAGATTATCTGATCGCTCTCTTGCATCTTGCATCTTGTGTTTGCTGTCCATTCTCATTCTAATCCAAAATCCATACCAAGCCATTTTATTTTCATTTTCTCATAAAATGAACAATCTATAATTCTCACATTCTCACATTCTCCATTCTGTAATACTTGTGAGCATTTATGTATTATGTATACATTAAATATTAGAGAACATGAATCATGAATCATTCTGATCTGTCAGTCCAGATCGGACCAGCTGAAAAGATGTAAGTAAACAACCCTTTAATTTTCAATTTATGATCTGATGAATTATGAAAAAATCCAAGTGTGTGAATTGTGAATTGAGTATTGGGTAAATTATCACAGGATTGATTTTTCAATTACATTCTGATCAAACTGTAACAGTTTTATGTATTTTTACAAGGAGTATAATTTTAAACAGTTTTATTCACATGGTTTTTCTGGTCAGAGTTCAAGTGTTTTTATCCTCGAGTTTGGAGCTTGGAGTTTGGAGTTTGAATGTTTACAGTTAAATGTTATCAACTCTGCTCATTTGTATGTTTTCATCATCCTCTTGTTTTTATCGTATTTTTAACTCTTGACTCGTCTTTTCTAGTTCTATTTCCCTCTGCTGTATTTTGTATTTAGTATTTTCTGTCTTGATTCTCGATTCTTGATTCTTGATCAGTGGAGTCGTAAAAGTCTGTGTGGTGTGTTATCTTTTTCTGGAATCACGAGGACCAGAAAGATGGTTCACTTTTTTCATTGGATTTTTTCCCTCCATCCCACTCGTTTCTTGTTTTTTCTTTCATCGCCCTCGACTCTTGACTCGACTGAGTAAACTGCTCTCGTTGATGTATCTTTTTGGTGGATGTGTTTATTGGGATAAGTGTGGATTTGTATTCCTTTTCCTTTTCCTATTTGTTTACCTTGGGACTTGATCACTAAATTTTATTTAAACAAGTGCAAGTGTTTAGAAAACGCTTTGACTTGAACTTTATAAATTATTCTGTCATCTTGGATGTTGGAGGATTTTGAACGAGAATCTTTGAAAGTGCAATATGCACTTTTTAAACGCAGTGTTGAATGCTCGAAGCATTGAGCAGTCAACAGTCAACACGGAGCAGCAGCTTGCGTCTGTTAAACTTGAACATTGAACATTGAACGGTTTATCGCTGTGCACATTACACATTACACGTTGCACTTGTGAGATATGGGAAAAGTGGAAAGGAATAAATGATTTGACTCTGACTCTGCGACTGCTAGACTTTTGAATGGTTCAAGTTGAATGTTGAATGTGTATTGGAATTGGAATAGAGATAAATTTAAGGACAAATGCCCAACTTTGGCCCATAAATTTAAATTTCCCATCTTGTTTACTCCTCAACTCACACGCTCGTCAAAGCACAACACATCACAGCACATGCATGTTTTTAACTTGAGATTTGAGATTCAAGATTTGAGATTTGGTTTGAAATGAAATGAAACAAACTTCCCGTCAATTTTTCTAATTCTCATCTGTCTCTTATCAAAAGGGGACTGGGGAAATCAGAAATACTTTTTACTTTTTATTACCACACAGAAAATAGAAAATCTTGGAAAACTTTGAGATTGGAGCTTTGAGAGCAAATGAATAATGAATTGAATTGACTTGCTTTGGTTTGGTTTGGAAATTTGAATCATATTAATTTGTATTCCTTTTCTAAATGAAAACCAAAAATCACAACCAGTTGACTTGAATTCCAATTCCGAGTACAAAATCAAAATCAACTACATTGAATTTTATTATTAACGACCCTCGTTACAAAATCCCAAATACAAAATACGGAATGCTTACAAGATTTGAATTTCAAGTTCCAAGAATCGTTCAAATTTAGTTTCTTGTCAAACTTTCACAGGCTCAAAAGTTACAGTTTCTTGAACAGAGTTGAAGAAAATTATAAAGACTGAAAAGGGAGGAAAAAATATTCAAAATTCAAAACTCAAAAGTTAAATGATTCTGCATGATACAGTCAAGTTGTAAATGTAAATAACAAGATGGTGCAGAAGAGAAAAGTTGAGATGGAAATAGAAATAGAAACATCAACAGCAACTGCAGCTCACAATCAGTGAACTGAACTGAACCGAACCGAACTGCCAAACGGCAACTGTCAAATAACTATTAGCATCCGGCATCAACCATCAGCCATCAGACTTTAGACATTTGACATTAGTTTTCTCCCCACAGAGCAACATGTGTAATCTCCACCGTCCTGAAAAATATGTGATACAGATTACAGATTTCACATCCAAGCTATTCTCAAATCTGGACTGTAAATTCTAAATTCTAAATGGTAAATTGTAAATTGTAAATGCAGCGGGGGAAAACAAATCCAAATCGGATCCAAATTCAAAATTCAAAACTCGCAATCAAATGCAACTTTTACTTTTTCTCCCCTTCCGGCACCAGCACCGGCTTTGGCTGTCTCTGGAATAAACTACTTAATAATCCTCTGCTCCTTTACCGTTTACAAACTTGAAATCTCAACTCAACTCTGCCTCTCACTTCTCCTTAATTCTGACACTTGAACTTTGCTTGTTTGGGAAAGTTTCAGGCGCTAACTCACAATCAGTCACTCTTTCAATCACTCCAGTTCAATCCAATCCAATCCAAGTGGAATCCGTCTGTTCCATTTTCCTAAAGCTAAAGCTAAAGCTAAAGTGGAATCGGAAGAGCATAAAATATCTGCTACTACTAAATATCCGCAGAGTCGGAAGAGCAAGTTTCAATCAATTCCAAATTATCAAACTTTTTTCTTGAATTTTTAATGCACTTGAACGCATTTTCTAGTTTTCTAGTTTTCTAAATTTCCCCATTTCCCGGTTTCCCGGTTTCTAGATTTCTCTTCTTCGTCTTCTTTTACTTGTTCATCAAAATCAAAATCATCTTTGATCTGTGATCTTTGATAGAGCTTTGAGCTTTGAGCTTCAAAATTCAAAAGTTGGTTCCTTCCACCTTTTTTCATCAGCCTTTTCCTTGTCTTTATCAAGAGTCAAGAGTCAAGAGTAGAAAAAAGAGAGCATTTTAATACAAATGCTCTGCTACTTGAATTTCAATTTCATGTCATTACTATTATCCGTTATCTAATATCTAATGTCTAATATTACGGGCGGATTAGTCAAAGTAAAGTGAAACAAAATACACAAATATAAGAGTTGGCAGCTTTTTTTTACTGACTCCTTGTGAAACAAATTAGACACCGACTTAAATGCTAATATCAGTAATCAGCATTTTACACATTGACAATGGAAAAAAATACTCTTTTTTACTCGCATCTTTCTGTATTACTCACTCAATTTTACAGTGAATCATCCTTCTCTCTTCTCTCATATTTAAATCAAACGTTCATTTTCATCTTTTTTTTTCTCAAGTATCTTTCTTTCTTAAATGTTACTCATGAAAATTCGCACCTCGGGTTAAAATAAAAATAAAAATCTACATCCACATCCACATTCTGCATTCTGCATGCAAAATGCAAAGCACAAAGTAGCGTCAACAGTCAACAGTCAAGTGACTATTTGAAAATGTATTCAAATTTAATGCGGCTGCATAAATTATACATTATACATAATTCCAATTATCACTGTCATTAGTGGCGCAAAAAGTACAAAGTAAAAAATAAAAAATACAAACAAATGTAATTAGGCTTTTTATTTGTAATTTGTACCACTTTGTGAAAATGAGTTGAAGACAGTAGCGGATTGTGGATTGTGGATAGCGGAAATCTAAGAACTGAGAAATGGGAAATGGGATAAAAAAACAAATGAGGATTTAAAGTTTAAACAAAATAGGAAATGCATAATAAATAATGAAGAGGAAAAGAAACATGAGCACGTAGATAAATGTTAAATGCTAAATGTAAAATGTAGATGAAGTTGAAGTTGAAGTTGATCACGAAATTTGAATATAGAAGAAAGAATTACTCTGACATTACTTTACACTACTTTACTTTGGGTTGAGATTGAAAATTGAAGATTGGAGATGCCGAAGAAGAAAAATAATCATAATGTAATGCACTCATACCTTTTACATGGACAGAGGAAAATACAGGTAGCCACCCTAATTCTCAGCTTGTCTCTCGTCTCTTGTCTCTCACTCCCATCTTATCCGTATCTCTCGTGTATTTTGTACTGTCGCTCCTTATCTCCACGACTTTTTCTTCTTCTTCTCTCTTTCTCTCTGTCTCTCATTTACTCATACATGATACAAAATATATAATATGGCCATTTAGTTTTACCCACGAAAACCCAGAGCCAATGTCAGAGTCAAGAAGAAAAGACCATCACAAAAACTAAAAGAGAGGAACAAGAACGAGAACGAGATTAGCCATGACCGTGGTTTCGTCTGGTACATTTTGTACACTGTGCATTACCGTACTTTTGAAATTTGAAATGTGAAAGACAGATGTAGATTCATAGAACACAAGAGACAAGAGAAGAGAAGAGAGGAATTGATTGAACAAGCATGATTTTCCCACAGTACAAAATACAAAACATTGATGCACTTTACTCCATTTCCAATTTGACTTTGGATTTTGGATTTAGTACAAAACAGTACGCAGTAAACAGGACTTTCCATTAAAACTCGGCTTTAAATTTAAATTTGAATTTGGAATTTAGATTTAGATTTTAGAGTTATCTAGGATTTTGTGACTGCATAGTTGCAGTTATATTATAATTTTATGGAAGATCATACGACGCACAAAGAACGGTTTGTACTTTGTATTTAAAGAACAGTTTGAGCAAGTCAAGATGAAGGATGAAGAAGAGGAGGAAGAGGAGGAAAACGGGAATGAAGAAGCTCTCTCACACTCAAAGTCAAAGGAAAATGGAAAATGGAGAGGTGATGGTGGTAGCTGATAGCGATATCTAAAATACATTTCAACTTTTATCCCAACCCAACCATAAAGAATAAAGAATAAAATCCCATAGTGTTCCTTCTGAATCTGAATTCTCAAGGAGATAGTAGTAAGAAAAGTAGTAGTAGTAGCCAAGAGAGTTGACACAGTACGGATCCATGAGAAAACCAACCAACTATCAGTATTTTACTCCATCACACATTAAATGTGTCCATGTAAAATGTAAAATGTAAAAAGCCCTGCAAGATGTGAGACTTGGCGAGATATAAATGGACTTGTTCATGAACTTAAATGCTTAGATGCTTGGATATTTGGATGTTGAGATGGACATGGACATTGAAAAAGGCGGCTTCCCTCCATTTCCACTTCCATTTCCAGTTCTATTCCTAAACAAGCTGATAATATTATCTTCTATTCACTGTGTAGTTTTGTTTGGTTTGGTTTGGTTTGGCTGGAGTAGATAAAGAAAAAAGAAAGGAATGAACTGAATCTTCATTGGAAAATTCATTGCCCTGATCCAAAGACTTGTTCTATTCATTTTCCAGTGTCCACTGTCCAAGTGTTGCAGGAACAGTAGCGACATTCAAGTCATCTTTCTTTCCTTTCCTTTGCTTTTCTTTTCTTTGACTTTGCTTTAAGTTGGACATGAACATGATAAACAACTGAAATATTGTAATGTAATCATGTATTTATTTATACTTTTACACAGATACAGACACAGCTAAAGCTACAGCTTTTTTATACTTATATAAAGTATACTTTTAGAAGAATCTCCTATACAAATAGCAAATACACGTATGTTGTATGTTTGCTCAGGGATGAGTAAAAAGTAAAAACGTAAGAAAAGTAAAGGTAAACGGGAAAACGTGTTGTCAGTTTCGTAGGTTTCATAGTGGAAATGGACAGAGAAGACAGAACATAGAAAAGAGATTCCTTGTCTTTTTTCCTTATCCTAAAAGAGGTTCTTGTGTCCTGAAATCTTTTTCCTGGGTGGTGTAATGACAATGAACTATAGACAACTATACTTGTATAGTGCATATGCTTTGTGTTTTTCTTGCGTAGACGGTAGAGAGTGGACGTGTATCTGAAATGGGAAATGGCTGGAGTTTTCTCACAGGTAGGCAACCACACCACACCAAACCAAACCAAGCCAAGCCAAGCCAAGCCACACACTCACCATAATCACCGGATCATTAACCAAAATGTGATGATATTTCCCTTATGCACTTTTGTACATTCTACACACAACATTCAACACACACACACATTCACAAAGGACTCATCCTCAAAAGAAAGAGACAGAAGAGAGAAGAGCAGTAACTCGGTGGCTCTTTTTCTCTATATATTTCTTAAATCTGACTTTAACTCCAAACTCCAAACTCCAAACTCTTGTTCAGCTTTGGTTTGCTTTGGTTTTGGTTTTGGCTGCCCATAAAAACTCCAAGCCAAAAGCAGGAGCACTGAACATTGAACATTGAACATAAGAGAGCCTAATCTAATGTTATGTAAGAGTGGCCATAGAAAAAGTCATAGTCGTAGTCGTATCGTCATCCACAAACTATCACCAGATTCACAGACTACCTTTTCCCATCTTCTCCATTATCCTACGTCTTTTCCTCCTGGTCATAAATGCATACAGTCGAGTTGTAGGTGTAGAAGTAATGTTCATCCATATCCATATCATTCCGCTAGTTGGATTTGGATTTGGATGTATTTCTCATCATAAATGTGGTGGTTCTCATCATATTCATTCCACTGCATATTGCACACCCGGATTTGGAATCTTTTTACTCTTTACAGCTAAACGCCACCATTTTATCCTCCTTATGATTTTCTATTACGCGTACAAATGGGAAATTGGGAATCGGAATCGGAAATGGAAAATCAAAGTTGGGAAAAATTTCCCAAGTCATGTCAATACCGTCAACTTTTGATTCTCAATATCAAGTTTGAATATGCTCATTTTATCTTTATTATCTTTTATCTTTTCTCCATCTTCATTTTGGATTTTGGAGATTGGAGCAAGTGCATCTACATAAAAAAGACAAAGAAAACTTTGACTTTGAATTTTCATGTTCATGTTCATGGAAAATGGAAACCTCAATTTTGAATCCTAATCATCATAAATGATGCAGTGAAATCATCAATGTTCAATGATTTCATAATGTGCAATGTACATGTGTACGCTGGACAGTGGAAATTGTGGATAAATAAATGTGCGGACGTGGATTGTGGATGGTCTTGATCTTCGTAGGAGTTCGGCATTTTATAGTAATTTGGTAAATTTACATGGAGAACCTTTTCTTTATGCTTTGTGCACGATGATTCATTTATGCTTGATGCTCGCAATGAATCAGGAATCACAACATGAAAATCATTCCCAATTAATGTACAGAGGAAAACATGACTGATTTTGATTTTAGATTTAGGTTTGTCTTTGTCTCTGTCTTGTTTTTTGTAGCAGCCTTTGCCGTGGGTCTTATTGGGAAATCAAAGGAAACCAAACCAAACCAAACCAAAGTAAAGCTTACTCATTCTCTTCTTCTTCAGAAATTTGTGAGAGATTATTAGACTTGGAGAATGAGAATGATAGGTTTTGCTTGAGGCTCCATTGTTTTTTCTATGATATAAGATATAAGATACAGGATATAGGCATTTCTTTATGGGTATTGGATATAAAGTTTGCTACATGGTTTGTTTCATCCTCCATAATTTACATTTTACATTTTACATTTTATAGGAATCTTGATCTTGAGGTACTTTATTCTTGATTCTTTATTCATCCCAAAGAGTTGTATGGAGCTGATATCACCAGACACCAGACCCTCACCTTTACCTTTAACTTTAACTTTAATAGCTAATGAAGTTTCCATCTCTCTCTGTTTCTCTCTGTTTTTCTTAATTCATCTTCTCTAGCATCATCATCTCTTCGTCTTCATCATCACCGTCTTTTCTTCTTCTTTTACATCGTGATATCATTCTATACAAAATCCATAGAGTCCATACTAAAAACTCTTCACAAACCAGAAACCAGAAAGGAGCCAAACTTTTCTTTATCAAAGGCAAGTTTAACTTTTTGCGGATTATGAGTCTATTCCTATTTTCTATACTCATATAAAACATGGGAAAATTCTACCTAAATTCAAACATGCTTTTAGTATATAATATTCTCTAATAGTCATATTCATATTCATATCCAGTTAATCCATTTTCCTACGCTCTATTTCAATCTAATCCTGGATGAACACATGAACACATGAATATGAACATGGAACTGGAACAGCAAGTGTCGGGTTCCATTAAACTACACCACACTGAATTAGAAGAGTCTAAACTGGAGCAGAAAGAAGAAATCCTTCTTCGTCGTTGTCATCTCCATGAAAATTCCTTATCAAAATCCGTGTAGCTCAGTTCATAATGCTAATGCTAATGGTAATGGCAAAGTAGGGCCAGACTCCAGATAAAAGTGGATCTACTGTCTAATGTCTAATGTCTAATGTATTCTATATTCTTTATTCCTTGTTCCTAATTCACATGATTTCTAATTCCCAATTCCTAATTCTTAATGCATCGATAATGTAATGTAATACACACAGGATAAAAGCCGCTTGAAGACATCCAAAATCCAAAATCCAATATTAAATACCAAATACCAAAAGTCAAAGGAATGAAAGGAAAAGATATTATGAAGATGAAAGGAATATCACAGCACAAAACAATACAGCACAAAATGCATTATAGAGTATCAATATGACATAGCTTTGCAAGTTGCAAGACAAAGTGCTGGAGTACAGAAGTTGATTTATGTGAATATTATTGTTATTTTACATACAGCACACACATTGCTTTTGCTTTTGCTTTGTTGTTTTGTTGTCTTTGTATCAAATAAGAGAATGGAGAATGGAGAAAATGCATAACTTTTTTGTGCTCTGGTTTTCCTCATGGTGCTTTTGATTTTTGATTTGGATTTTTGATATGCTCGATCCAGTCCAGTCCAGTCCAGTTCAGTTCAGTCGTCAACCAAATACCATTACAAAATCCACGTGCATAGATGCACAATGCACAAATTACACAAGAAAGGACAAAAGATGTTGTGCATAGAGCAAAGAATTAGAGGAGTTTGGAGTTTGGAGTTTGGAGTTTGGGGTTAAAGGGTTGTGAAGTTATTCTGACTGCTGGAAGCTATTTTATCTATACACACACATTTGTTTATACTTTATACAGAACTAATACAGACAAGAAAATAATAATAAAAGTAGATATCAAGAGAACAAGAAGAAAACCAAAAAAGCCAAAGTATGGGATTTTATTTTTCCTCTTCTCCACAAAATCCAACATATCTGTAGAAAGAGGAAAAGATGGAAGAATTTAATATGTAAAAGAGTATAGAAATGTTTATGGATGTGAATGTGAATGTGAATTGGTATGGATTGGGAAAAGGTCATGCTGAAATCGTGATGTTTAGGGGTCACAGCTCATTTAAAGGTGTGTTGGACTGGATGTATTCTGTATTGTGTATTGGCTGGACTCAGTGATCATCAGCATCATCATTCCACTGAACACTGAACTCTGAGCAAGGAATAAAACAAGCACACGACTCATACATAATCCACACACGCATACATGATCTCTTCTCTTCTCTTCTCTCTTGTGCTGTATGGAAAATCTAAAATCCAATGAATTCCCAATATTTATGTTGTGTCTGCTCACACAACACACAAAATGATAGAACTAATAAACAGAGAGATTCCTCATTCCTCATTCTTCTCCGTCTTTTTTACCTCTATTTACATTTTTTTACCCTCAAATTTTCCTCCCTTTTACATACAACGTTTTGTATTCTATTCCATTTTAATCTTTTGTATAGACTATTGACTCTACAGTCTACTGTCTAAAGATCTAAACAAACAACACACACAAATAAAGGAAAAACTCTTTGAGCTCTTTTGTCTCTTGTTTTCCGCATGAGAATTGCATATAAAATACAGAGAAAATTGACTATAAATGAGATTTCTTACGTATTTACTGTTTACGCATTACATAATACAAAATACAAACAAATACAAATACAAATAATATTATACTTTGTACTTTTTACATTGCACAGTACACACGCTCAAACCATCAAAAAGAAAAAAGATGCAGAGTTTAAATAAATGCATGTAAAATGTACAATGTACAAAATGAGCAATGAACAGGTATAAAATTACTGCGGTTGTTTTCTTGGTCTATTTGCGTGCATTAATTTTTTACTGTATTTATCAGGATGATCATGAGCACAATCAGCATAATCTTGCTCATTTCTAATTCTTGATTCTTCAGAGATCGGTGATCACCCATCGATGGCTTACAAAGGAATAAAAGTACATTTGAATCTTGTTTCATTCCCTAATAAAAAAAACTATAGATAAATGTAAATGTAGGATATAAATCTGAATAAATATTTTGAGAAAGAACAAAACAAGAAAAGGAGGAAAACTACGAGTGAGATTGTGTGGGGAGAACCAAATGATAATTTATGAGACTGAGTTGAAGTACTCGCACTCGCACTCGGACTTGCACTTGCACACATGTATAAATACGAATACGAATAGGAGTTTGAATTTTGAATTCGAGCTCAAACTCTGATTCTGATTGAAATTAGCTCAAGGATATACCTCTATTTTATTCCTACACAAAACACAAAACACACCACACAAAACAACATAAAATGGAGAATGGAGAACAGAGAATGCATCATCATCAGAGTCAAGTGAACACATGTAAATTTCCAAGTATATAAAATCCACACAACTTTCTTTCATGTGTTGTTGAAGCCGATGATTCAACATTCAAGATTCAGAATACAGGTGAATAAATTATGAAATGAAATACAGAATGGGAATAAAAAATGAAGACATTTAAACTAAAGTTGTTTCAACTTGTCTCTAGCAAATACAATAATAATAAAATACAATACTATATTATATTAACA
Source organism: Sminthurinus signatus (assembly GCA_019776565.1). Taxonomy (NCBI): domain Eukaryota; kingdom Metazoa; phylum Arthropoda; class Collembola; order Symphypleona; family Katiannidae; genus Sminthurinus; species Sminthurinus signatus. The sequence continues at coordinate 4,483 of JABASP010002690.1, read as the reverse complement.
TGAGCTCCAACAGAAGAAACAGAAGAACCAACCCAAATAAAAAAAACTTTAGTATAATTGAGACAGGAATGTCTCATATTTAAAATAGATACATTTGTATTTTGTACACATGTAAAAGCCCAGAATGAAACATGAATCTTTTACAGTACAATAGAAAATAGGAAATAAAAAATGACCACAGTTTGAGGTTCAAGTTTGCTGTAATAATATACAAATAGTGCATGCACATGTCAAAAGGAATTACATTGCACAAGTCGTGCTCATCGGTTGCTCTCGGTCGCTCTTCCATCGTCCGCCGTCGGTGAATCAAGAACAAGAACAAAAACAAATATGCATCAAAAATCAAAACCATCACATTGATGTTTGTTGTTTTGCCTTGTTTTGTGTGGTGCACTATGAACTACGAAATTTAAAAATGTTATGCATCTACCACAAATTTTCATATGGAACCGGAATAAAAGAAGACAACAACACTTTACCATATAGGAGATGGTGAATGACTCTTCATGTCATCACAGAACAAGTGAGGAGAGAACTGCCACTTGAAACTTCCAAATCCCCCACCAAACCCAAAACCTGGAGAAATCAACCAACATCCAACAGCCAACAGCCAACAAACATGACACACATATTTATAAAACTACTACTGCAAACTCCAAACTACAAACTCCAAACTAGAAACTAGAAAGAGCCAGAAGAGATTTCTCGCATGTGTAAAATGTAAAATGAGTACGAGTTTTATATTGTGCGTCCTTGTGTATGATTTTACTTGGATTTGTGATGTGCTGCTTCTAGATTCTAGATTCTTGATGGTTTTTGACTCATCTCGGAGGAGTCTCAAGAGGACCAGATTCAAGTGCACTATGCACTTGAGACAAGTTTTTCCATTTCCCATTCCCCATTCCTCATCCATTTACAATGTACAAAGATATTCGTCGTCTTCACCTTTTTCTAATAGAAGAATAGCTGAAAAAACTAGTAGTTGTTAAATGAAGTCCCTCGACTAACAATACACAAATCCACAAATTCAGTCCAACTCAAGACTCAACACTCAAGATAAACACGTAAATATTCATACAAATAGAAATACAAAACACAAACTAAAGACACGCAATAACTCGGATTCGAATTCGGATTTTATTTAAATTCCAAAAATCTAAAGTCTCAAGTCTCAAGTCTGAAGCCTCAAGCCTCAAAAATCTCAAGTGTTGGTAAATCAACATGAAACTTGAATCCAGAATGAAGAATGAAGAATCAAGAGAAATTAAAAAGAGAAAACAGAGCTCAAACCAAAACCAAACCAATAAAAATACAGATACATGTATTATTTACTCTTGTGATTACATGTAGGTTTTTAAGTATAGGTCAGATCATTCTGGTTTCCCTTCTCTTCTTATTATCTGGTTCGGGTTCGGGTTTTGGTTGTACATCTGGACGATTACAATGTTCAATGTACATTGAAGATTGAAGCTGTTCTTGTTAAACAAACAGAGGAGGAAAACACACAGAGGGTTCTTGTGTATTGTGTACTGTGATAAAAGCCCTCCGCGTGGAACATGCTCTAATAATATACCTCACAAAACATTATGTCAACAACAAAATCCCTGTCTCAGTCTCAGTCTCATTCTGAGTCTGAGTCTGTCTTGTGTGTTTTCCTCCACAATGAGATTTGGCTTCTCTTTCATTTTTTTGGTGTGCTGTGTTTTGTATATTTCCTCAAACTGAATTGGAATTTGATGGGAGGGCAACTTGTAATAAAAGGTTACAGGAGCTGCGTTGAGCTGGAACTGGAGCTGGAATTATCTCTCATTCCTTTATCATCCGTGTAATAATATCAAGAAAAAAAGAAGCCAGATGATTGTCCCTTCTTTTTTGTTCCTTCTCCAGCTCACAATATCAATTCAATGTACAATGTACGAGGTACGAGATAAAGTCTACCTGTACAATCTCCGATCCAAGCTAAACCAAACCAAACCAAACACATGTGTTCATCTCTTTTTCTTTCAGATTCAAGACAACTCGGCTCAGACCTTTACAAATGGAAATAAATGTGTGTGCTCTGGACTCTGGAACCCTCCTCCTCAGATCCTCAGCCTCTGCTTCTGCTCTTGGATTTATACACAAACACTCCTGCATCATACATCATACATCAAAAGCTTCTTTTTCTTTTCCTATACTTGAGCTCTTGCACATGGACATCACCGCACAAAGCGGAAAGCGCAGACAGGAGACATTCATCCAGTTATCAACCGATAGTCAATACAAATACAAATACAAAATACAAATAAAATAGAGTGGAAACTTGCTTTATAAATCCTGTATAAATTTTACATTGCATTAGAATTAGCATTGGCTTTGGCTTTGGCGGGTGCTGTTGCTTTCTTGAGTTTGCTGTCTTGAGCGTTCAGATTTTGAAACTAGATCTAAATCTGTATCAGAATCTGAATCAGAATCTTATTTACAAAGGATAAGTAGTGGTTTGGTTTGGTTTGGTTTGGTTTGGAGGAACAGAGTCAAAGTATTTATTTGATATGAAAAAAAGGTATTAGTTGGACTCACAATATAAAAGAATACATGAACAATCAAAGAGGGATATTACGCATTACACGCTTTTATACAATACTCAATACACAATACAGAATGTAAAAGATCCCTACACATTACAACTGTGTTTAAAGCTCACGAACTGGAATTGGAATCAGAATCAGAATTGGAAAATAGAGAGAGAAAAAAAGGAGCTGACTGCTGACTGCTGAATGGATTGTATTGCGTATTGTGTACATCTTGTTGAATGAGGGAGAAAACACCGGTGGCATTTATACTTTATACAGGGAAAAAAACCTACATTTGAAAAGTCTCTGTGTTTGTCTACACAGTGTATCAATAGCTGTATCTATAATATCTATAATATCTGGTATCTAGTATCGAAGGATCTTGTGTATATTTATTTCCCGTCGATTGACTGCTCTACTCTATCATTACACTGAGTAGAAGTAGAAATGGAAATAGAATGGATGAATAGATCTCTCGAATGGTTTATGTGTATTTAATGGATAAGGTAAACTTACATGGTACATGTTACATGTTATATCCATAGTCAAATACTAGTACAAATACAAATACAAACACAGATAAAGATTTAAGCACTGAATCTATACACACTTTTTATACAAGAGTTCTCCAGGATATTTTCATGCGTGGGCCTCAGAGTTTCTTATCTAAAAAGAATGATGTACAATGTACAAGTTGTACTTAAGATACGTAATACGTACATACGTTTGTGTGTTTGTGTATTTGATCAGGGATTGTACTGTATTTTTTTCAACATATTCTCTCCATTTTCTTTTGTGCGTAGTGTACAAAGTACAAATACTCTGTTGGCTGTTGGTTGTTGGCCTCTTGTGCTGTTTAGTTCATGAATGGGACCGGATGCCAAAAAGAACTGAGTATCAAAGAATCAAAGAATCTGGAGAATTGAGAGGAGAAAAAAAGAGTCCTGGTCCTTTCATCTCTGAATCCCGTTTAGCATCCACAATCTACAATGTACAGTGTAGACTTTTTGTGGTTGCTGTTGTTGGTTCTTGGCTAATGCTCCATTCCAATTCCACAGTATATTATTTTCATGTTCACAAGTTTCCTCAAGTGAGAACCTCAAGCAGGAGAAACTCCAAACCGAAATATCAGGCAAAAGTCTCATCTCAATCCACAATCCACAATCCACAGAAATACTCAAAACTCAAAACTCAAGGCTCAAGAGTAAACTTATACATTTTCCCAGCTCTTCTTACAAGTTAGAGCTTCTTCACATCTTAAAGTTCAAGTGCACACACACACATATAGGACAAGGATTCGGATTCGGATTCCGCATCTGTTTATCTGTGTAGTTTATATCGTACATTTGAATGTAGGTTATATACTCTTTTTCTCCGAGAATCTTCAAACTTTAAAGTCTAGAATCTAGAGTCTAGAATCTTGAAGAAGCTTGTTTCTTTTTATCCAGTATAAATCGGGTGTGTAGTTTGTAGTGGATTGTGGAGAGGAAATAAATGATACAAAGGACAAAGGACTCTTGTGGCTCCCGCTCCGTGGTCGGTGGTTGGTACTCTTCTGGAAGGAATTGAGCAAAGAGCAAAGAAGAAAGAGGAATACAAAATAAGAAATAAAGTTAAAAATCCTCACTTCGTGAGGATTTCATATCGCCTTCAAAGCAAAAATGCTTTAGGCTCCGGAAGCGAAGCTGGCTATACCAAACTCGTCACGTCAGTCCGCCATAAAATAACGTAGTACTCGAGCGAACAAAACAACTCCCATTCTCATCTGGTCTCAAACTCTTATATACCAAACTTGAAATAACTTGTGTCCACTATTGTGTCACTTTTGTGTCACTGTTGTGTCACTTTTGTGTCACTTTTGTGTCACTATTGTGTCACTTTTGTGTCACTTTTGTGTCACTTTTGTGTCACTTTTGTGTCACTTTTGTGTC
>JABASP010002689.1:0-18396 GCA_019776565.1 Sminthurinus signatus | reverse complement strand
AACAGTAACAAAATTATTATGGATTATTCATTATTAATAATTATTTTAATATCGAATAAATACTGTAACTGTATATCGATTTATATATATATGTAGATTAGATTATTATTTTATGCGTATACACATCGTATGTAATACTTACAACGTTGAAAGTATAAAGTATGTACATATTAAATACCAAATACATTCATTTAGAAGAATCTAGACTATTTAAACATATGTGACGTATAATGCACAAACATTTTTCCTTTTTTTGTGAATTTTAAGTAATGAATCGAATATCGAATGTGCGATGGATAAAATGGACAATGAAATTTACATAATTACACACAGTGTCGTACATATAACACTGAACAACTATAGTTTCTATATTCTATGTAATATAATGTAATATTTAAGTCTATCTCCATATCAGTCCCATAATATTAATTTTTACATGATTTTTTCTGATTAGAGAAAGTTTCTCATTCCCAAAGTCTATAGATGTATAATGTACACTTAATGACGACGTATGTACATAATATACAAATAGATAGAGGAACTTTGAACTTGTGTAGATAGATAGATCATGGTAAAAAGTCTGAATCTTTACACTCGTCAAACGCCATTCAAAATATTCAATTCCAATATCATTATTAGTTATTATTGGTTTTCTTAAAAAGCTTTTAATAAGATATTATACAAGGCAAAGGACAACAAATATTATTTATTATTCATAATTTATTATTTAGTGTAGTTACTTTCTTTTTAGTTAATGGGAACCGTACTGTTTGAGCCATTTTTCGTACCTCTTCACATCCGTGTCAGATACGGATCTTTTACATCGATTAATGGCTTCATCGAAATCTGGAATGAGAAAATAAGACAACATGGTATATTTCATGAATAAATCAGGGAACAAAAATTATTACAGAGGATGGAGAAAGTTTTAATGCATACCTTTTTGTGTGATTGGCAAATCGATATCTTCCTTTTTCATCGCTTTGATTTCCTCTGGACTCCTACCACTAATTTTTCGACGCATGGACATCATTGCTGCATCTCTGCAGAGACTTGTAATATCAGCACCTGAATAACCTGAAACTTTCTTGGCAATATCCTTCATTTTTATATCATGGTCTACCCTCACCTCCTTGAGACTTATGGCTAAAAGTACTTCTCGGGCTTCAGCTGAAAATTCGAAAATTAAGATTAAATATTAGAGCTCTGGATTTTCAGTGATTTTTGCTTTTACTTTTTTTATTATTGTTATTGTTAGACAAATAATATGTGATTTCCTCACCAGTGGGGAGTGGAATATAAATCCGTTTTTCAAATCTTCTTCTAAATGCTTCATCAATATCCCAAGGGTGATTAGTAGCTGCTAGGACCATGACGGGTTTTTCATCTGCATTACTTCCTAGTCCATCCATTTGAATTAGTAATTCCGCTTTAAATCGTCTACTAGCCTCGTGCTCAGAGTCCGTTCCTCTCATTGAACATAGTGAGTCAATTTCATCTATAAAGATTGTCGTCGGTGCATAAAACCTCGCCATTTCAAAGAGAAGACGAACTAATTTTTCAGACTCTCCCCGATATTTTGAAGTTAAAGTTGATGAGGACACGTTGAAAAAGGTTGTGCCACATTCTGTTGCTACTGCTTTTGCTAATAATGTTTTTCCTGTTCCGGGTGGACCAAACATTAATACACCTTTCCACGGCCTTCTTATACCCTGTAAAAAAGAAAGAGTGTCATTTTGATATTCAAAAAACTAATTGATGAGATATAAAATATAAAAGTTGATATAATATTTTTATTTTCTTACTCTGAAAAATTCCGGCATGAGAAGCGGTAGAACGACAGCTTCTTGTAGTAAGGCTTTGGCTTCATGAAGACCAGCAATAGAATTCCACATGACACTCGGATGTTTTATTAGCATATCCCGTTCCAAAATTTCAACTAAATGAGACTCCCACCCCACTGCATGGAAAACACGCTCTTCTCGTTCATCTTCACCCGAAAGCTGTATAAAAAAAGTTGGCGTATCATAAATCATAAATTAAAAGCATATTATCTCTGTTAATATTTAATATTTATTTTTATATGATTATTTTATAAAACATCTAAAACGTCTTACGTCAACTTCCCCATCGGATTTATTTCTAGGAGTTTTTGAATTAAAATTGACTCGATTATTCCGCACCAGTTCAGAGGCTCGTCGATTCGGTGGAACTCGCCACGTGGCTCTCTGTCTCCCAGTTTTTGATCCATCTTTTATAGTGCCGTCGGGAAGTCGAGGAATTCTATCGATGGACTTGGCCTTCCTCTGACTATTGAGTGCTCCCCCTCCTCCCACAACTCCACATCCTCCTCCTGAAGTCACACTATCTCCGCTACTCCCTGAACTTGGATTACTTTGAGAATTTGACCTACGAGAAAAAATTCGCAGGGTTCATGCAAAAAATTAAATATCATTATCTTTTTTTCAACTCTCAAGACTACTAAACACTAAAAACTAAAAAGAAGCCTTAGAAATTAGAAGCAGAACAAATACTACGAATTTCTAATTTCTGGTTTCTTATGCTGCCACACATCACACAAGAGGAATAGGAAATACACAGAAAATGGGAATAATATTTGGAGTAAACAAAATACAAATACAAAAGACAAAGACAAAAGCAAATATAAAAAAAATATAAACAGGACAACCAAATAAAAAAAATGACAATGATTACCAGTGGCAAAAGTAACGAGTAATTTACCTAGGATCCGTATTCGGAATGAAGTATGAGACTGACCTCGAGCGTTGAATTTGAGGAAGGAGATCAGGGTCCCTTTTCCTGAGACTCGCCTTCCAATTGTCTTCATCTCGTTTCACCTGTGCTGCTGCTCTCCAGTCTCCCGCTGTATTTGGATTACTCGGGTTGTAGCCGTCCGTGTGAGGGTCTCGACGAAGGTTATTTGCCGTGTTATTATTATTGTTGAGATTATTGGCATTATTACTGAGGGTGCGAGGGCGGACGGGTCCTACTGGTTTATTCGTCGTGGTGCGGTGGAGGGAGTTTGTTTTTGACATGGTCATGGGATTGGTCATAAAAGGATCCATTATCAGACTGTCCATCATGGCTCGCATTTGGTGGAATGATTGCTGTGGTGGGGGTGGCGGACTGTTAACAAATTAAATAATTATCATTATATTATAGCATTTTACTTCACATATACTTTCTCTTTCATCATTGACTCTTTTTACTTTTTATCCATTTTTATCGCTGTTTTCTATTTTCACGTGCTTCAATTTCAACATGTGGAGCTTTCAACGTTTCTATCCTTATAAAAGTTGACATTCTATAATATTTTTTATAAGTAAATTTTTCCATCCAATAATCGTAACAAGTATTTAACTTTTGTTTCATTTAACTTTGCTTTTACTTTTTCTTTTTCTTTTCTCCCTACTGAAAATGTATGAAAATACGGGAAATACAAAATAATATGTAATGTGTATGAGATGAATAAGTGTAGAGTGTAGTGTGGAACTTGCAAAAGGAAAACTTTTCATGGTTCTCATAACTTGAAACTTGGTACTTTTCTTTACTTCAATGTCCTAAACATTAGAAACATTATAAGTATTATCAAGGTAATTTTCCTCCATTTTTTCTAGTTCACTCATGTTTTGTACAGTAGCTTGTGGTTTAGTCACAAGTCACAAGTTTTGATAATGTGATAATTCAGGTTCAGGAGTGAGGAACATGAGAAAAGTCATGTAAAAGTCAAGTCTAATGTCGACATTCGACATTGTACATTCAAGATAGTGTACTAGTAGTGTCAATGTGTCAGTCTGCCATGTAGTTTTCATGGTCGGTCGTTGTCATAAATAAATATTCCAAGTATTAAACATCTCATGCTTTCTGTCTCTAGATTCTGGATTCTGGAATTAGGAATTATTGCACACATGTATAGATTGTAAATGGAGGATATTGAACTTCATGGTCATCCTTCAAAATAAATTCCACGAGAAAATTCACAGCTTTTACATACTACATACTGCATATATTATTGTGGCATGACTGGTGATTGGTAAATTGTAAATTGGTAATAATTAGATTAAACATTAAACATTAAAGATGATCTTGAAGCTATAAATGTATAAACTATAACTGTCAAGTTGAAGTTGAAGTGCATTCCTAATTCGTAGTAAAAAGACAACAGACTGTGAACGTGTCCTTAAGTGAACTTGTCCTAGTGCCCTAATAATTTGGGAAATCTAGGTCAGTACCGTATCATTTCATACGCCGTATTCCAATTCGGAACCGGTAACGGTTCGCCTCTTCATTAAGTAATACTAATACTTATGTGTTGACGTACACAGTACACACCGTATACTGTACAGTGTACACCGTGCAGCCTATAATTTTTACCGGTATTGGTTTTGGATATACGATACATATGCACTTACATAGAATCGGTAAAAACAAAGGCAACGGCAAAGACAACAGGAATATTATTATGTATTATGTAAAATACGATAAAGTTATGAAGACCTTGACTATGAAATGTCCTCTGTCCTCTGTTCCTGTCAATACTCAATAGTCAATAGTCAATATCAAGCAATAGGGAATTGCTCAATGTGAACTGACACTGAGAGGAGTGTGTAATAAAACAAACGAAAAAAGTATTAACCGAAACGATTTTTCCTATACTCAATACTCAATAGTCAATACTCAGTACTCGATACCTATTCAATATTCAATGTATTCAACTCCCAGTACGTCGTCACACGCTGATGCTGTTATTTTATTTTATTTATGTGTACAGTAACTCATGATTCATGATACATAATACATAATACCGGCATATGATTATTGCCGGTTACCGCACAGTCACAGTAGTTTGGAATTTCCTCAACTCACTACACACTAAATAGTTAAACTTTACCTTAACCCATTTCTTTTACTGCATGATAATTGATAATTATTGATATAATGTTCAAGTTCTTTGCCAGTTGCCAAAGTCTCTTGTGTATAACGTGCTTTATACACTTGAATAAACTGAACAATAATTTAAAATTCTTTCAATTCTTACAAAAAAATGAAAAACGATTAAGTAAACAATTGTATGACATTCAGAAACAATTTATCTATTTTCATCTATTTTTACATTTGAAAAATAACTAAACGTTCTCCTTGTGAAAAAACCTGTCCGTTTTCAAAAGAGCTTCATTTCAATGCCATTTTATGATTTTTATGCATCTATGGTCATTTCAGCTGTAGAAGAATCTGAGCAAAGATGATCAGAACGGTATAACTAACTGAACGGAATTTACCACAGGTTGCGGAAGCTATAGGCTACGACAAAATGTCAATTTTAAGCAAAAGTCAGATAAAAAAAGTTAAATTCATACGTTATTTTTGTATCTATGTAGTATTTGATTAAAATGAAAGGAATTTGAATTTGACATCCAACCTGGTCTCTTTCTCCTTGTCCCATGCCAATGACAATGGCCAGATCGGAGGCAGCTTAATCCGCATAATGCTTCTCGTCACATTGGTTTAATTTCATTTGAAAATGTGTATTTTCTTTCGTAAAAACTTTAGATTGTTGAATACGTTGGTTTGTTTTTCTTTGGTTTTTTCAACTACTTGAAATTTGAAATGTATGACAATAATAATTAATTATTTACTACTTGAATAACGAGTAACGAGTAATAAATTATGAAGTTTGCATAAGAAATGGATCTCCAAATAAGTAATAATGATAATTACTAATTTTACTCTGTGCTATAAAAATGTTACTTTTTATAAGCTATGAGTGAAATAGAAGCTATTCGCTATCATTATTATTTCATTTCTCAAGACTCGAGATGTTTTACTACTGATTTTATTACTGCAGTAAATAATTATTATTGTCATACATCAGTCAATCAAAATCGACTGACTTTTATATTCTAGTCGTTACATGCTCACTTTTCTATTTAATGCATCAAACGTTAAACCCAAACCAAACTTGTTAATTCTTGACAGACTTTTAGAAAAGATATTTTGAATTTTGAATGGCTCGTTTTTGCACGATAGTTCACAAGACTCGAGTCAAGAGAGTAAAGTTCAATCTATCTCGTGTTTTCTGCCATCACGACGTTTTTTGCATAATCAGTCAGAGTCAAGAGTCAAGAGATTAGCCTGAATAATAATATCATAACGATTATTATTTTATCTTGCTCAGGCTTTTCACCTACAATCTACAATAAAAATTACACGCACACCAGCACAAACTTTTTTTATGTATCACAGACCACACTTTACACTTTACACACACAAAGTACTCTCCTTCTACATTATTTTATGATGAAAGTTACTTTCTCTTTCCCATTTGCAAATTTATGCGTGTACACTCGTCTACATTATAGACTCTAGATTCTAGATTCTAGATTATGGATTGTAGATTACAGATTGTAGGGCGTAGAACTGGGTACAGGTGTATACAACTGAGGTTTGAGTTTCACACGCACAAGAACTGGAGAGAAAAAAAAGGTACAGAAAATTAGCTACTGTGGTTTCTTTCCGAGACGTGGAGAGTTTACATTTAATATGCTCTGAACCAACACACGATCAAATTGGAACTGGCTCTGAAACTGGCACTGGAACGACGAGTTCAAAAGTACCCATAGAAAAAGTACACTGCTCACTGTACATTGTACATGGAAAATGGAAACCTGTGATGACTAATGACTTGAACGTCAAGCATGTTGAGCACGGAGAACGGAGCGAGTCAAAGGAAAGGAAATGAAGAGGAAAAGAAGGGAAGAAGCGGTGATTTCACCAACGTTGGAAAGTTCAATGGACTAAAGAAAGAAGAAAACTCATGATTGAGTATTGAGTCCAATCCTTCTTTTTCTTTTCTTTTCTTTCTATTTTCTTTACTTTACTTGTTTCTTATTCAGAAAGAATAAAGAAAGGAGACCGGAAGAGCCGAACGTTGAACGTTCCCAATTCCCAATTCCAAATACATGTTAAGACTTTCTCTCCCAGTTCACACTGTCACTGATTTTACAGACTGATTTTGGATTTTTTATTAGTCACACGATTAAATATTGACGATAAAATCTGGCTACAGGGATTCCTTTGCAAATCCTCATTGTCACAAAAACACTGATTGTATTTAGTATGTAGATAAGTAATAAGTATTGTGTCTACTGTCTATGCTTTGAATTTATGCCCACGCTTTCACTATGTGGAATGTGGAGTATAGAGTATAGTAAGCAGTAGCAGCGCTCTGCTTCTGCTACTTGCTCCGCTCATTCACCGAATACAAATGAAGGAATTAGGTCAGTTCTACTCCTTTTATATTTATTCGGTGATGTGCACTGTCCTTCTACAATACGCTGTACATTTCCCATTCTATTCTATTATTTTCTGTCTGCTATCTACATACATGTAGTATAAATACATTCAACATTCAACATGCACCTTGTGGAGGGAAAAGTCCCAAATTTCTTTTTATTTGACAACTCAATAACCTCCGAACTACAAACTCTCCAAGCACCTTCAATTCCTTGTACTTCTTTATACTTTATACAGGTAGTTATCTCTACATTCTACATATTTTATAAAATGCACTATTTACATCCCACTAATTTAGTTCCAGTGAATGAAATTGTCAGATAGTTTATAGTTTCTAGTTTTTCTAGACTGATGTCTGATAACTTATATCTAAAATCTAAGGTATCGTATTTACTGTTTACACGAGTTGTCTATTTTCTATTTGTCATTTGTCATGCAATTCAAACTTTGAATTTTGAAAGTAGAACAAAGTAAAACTGGTTGTAAATAAAACGTATTCGGTATTCGTGCAAAATATATAATTATGGTCAAAATCGTAGCAGATAGGGAAAGAACTATAGAAATGCAAGTCCCAAAAGACATCTTTTGGTTTGAAACTCGTACATTGCAGGAGAATAAAATAAGTGGCGTTAAAATAAGAGCAAAAATACAATAGGAAAACTCACAATTCAAATTAAAAGTGTGAAAAGCTTGTGAAATATGAAATTAGAAATTAGCAACCCGCTTCTTGTGATTGCAAAAAATACCATTTACCATTTTTTTTCAATACTTTTGATGATTTATGACGGCTGATTTGTTCAAAGTACATGCTGATTAATGCTTAACGCTAAAAGGTGAAAGATAGAAGATACGAAAATGACAATTGAAGATTGAATGACTGGAGACTTGTGGAGGTTAGTGAACCAAACATGAAATTTCCCTCAATTTTTTATACTCAACGCTATAGTAATCCATAACCTATACAAATCTTCAATCTTCCTTTTGATTTTTATACTTCATACCTATATTCAAAACCTAATAAACATAAGATGTCCGAGTTCCATTTCCCCATATTTGCATATTTGTTCATTGTCCAAAGAATAAAAAAGATTGCAAAGATAAAAAGTGTGACACATTTATGCAATAGTAATAATACTAAGTAATAATAATACTAATGATGAACCAGGAAGGAACACCTCGTCCGTTGTCTGACTATTCACTATCAATCAACCATTACCATTCACCATGTACCATGTAGAATGTAGAATGTACAACATTTTATAGGTGTGTGTGTCAATAGTTCAATAGCCATCAAACATCAAACAATGTTTACACAGTCCATCTTGATCGTTACTCGTTAGCGTTTAGTGTTATTCAAGTCGTTAGTGGGACAGGAAATAAACAGATGCATAAAGGTATGCACATAAAATACATAAAAAATAAAATACATGCATAGGTATTATAATATAATACTCAAGTCTTTTGTACTTTTTATTCATATCTTTTATATTAGATGTAAAAGATATGAAAGACATGAGTAAAAAACTCAATTCATTTGTATAATAGGTATTTTGTATGAGATAGTAGAATAAAAGAGTATAAAGACAAATTTACCTTTCACCTATAAAAATACTCGGGACTCTCATCGTGACTGTTGACTATCTACTATCTATCGGATTGATACTGCCGAATTTGGAATGTAGAATGTTGAATGTAGAGTCTAGAGTCTAGCGTCTAGAGTACAGAGGGCACAAACTACAAACTATCGAATATCGAATTGCACACTGCTCTGTTTCTTTTGTGCATACACATTTGAAATGTACTGTGTACACTGTACACGTCACAGCTGTGTCCAGTGCCCAGCTGTTTTACAATAGATAATGACGAACGCGGAAATCCGGAACTGGAGTAAAAATCCGAATTGGCACGACCACCAACCGCCAACACAAAATACAGAGATACACAATACACACTATAATATCGTTAGGTTTCTCTATAATTTTACACAAACTATAAAATAGACTGTTATAATTGTACAGACTATGGATTTTTTTTCACAATGGTTCAATCACTAAATATACACAATACACAATAGGAACGTCTACCTTCTCGATTCTCGATTCTCGAGGCCTCATCGTTTCTTGCTTCAACACCTCGAAGGAGAGAATAGAAAAGTCGATTAGAGGCGATTCTATAGAATTCAGAGAAAGTAGAAAATGAAACAGGTGAATAGATGAATGAATGGATGAAAATGAAAGGGAAATCCTGAATCATTCTTTTCACTACACATTCACTAGATACTAGATACTAGATATTGTAGATATCCATTCCAGGAGCGGAAACAAGATTCATTTTTCACACTTGCACTTTCACTTTCAGCTTTCACCATGTACAATGTACAATTTTTGAGAATAGGGCACAGAGAGTAGAACGATGAACTACTGACGATGGGGAATGGGAAATGGGAAAACAGGAAGTTTTCACATAATATAATAGTACACAATAGAACTACTCACGTTTTCATATTTTCATTTTCTATTGTAAATTGTAATGATGATAACTTTTACTTTTATATTACTTTTCCTGTTTTCTACTCTGTATTAGTGATTACTGATTGCATCAAATTTGATAGATGAACCAGATAAAAAAAATATGGGCAAACTGTTTCAATTTTCAATACACTATAGATTCTCAATTCTCAAGTCTAGACTCTAGACACTAGACATTAGACACTCGAAGCTTGAAATTGTATTCTGTTGACATTTTTTTCTAATGTAAAAAAAAAGTTGTAGGTGTTTAGCACTAAAGAAGTTTTTACGTAATGTTGAATGTTGAATATCTTGGTGACGATATTATTATGAGTCATGAGTCATGAGCTACTGACTACTGACTGTGAAAAACTGAATAATAAATAATCAAGACGACACTTTAAGAATGAGGCTAGAAAGGAGAAAGGATGAAAATGAAAAACAGGAAACTAGAATAAAAGGAAAACCCAAGTGGAATCACGAGTGTTTGGTGTTTGCAATACGTGTTACGTGTTACTTTTTACTTGTTAGAAGATGGATGGCGAGAACGGGGAAAAGTTGTAGTTCTCAGTTCTTTAGATTTTCAAGTGGGTTATTGACCGAACAAGGAGCTTGGTGCTTCTGATGCTTGATGAGGTAAACAGTGACCTCGAGTCGTCTAGTTCTACATTTTACAACGTCTGGATTCTGGATTCGGAATTCCAGAGCTTTTACTATTATAAAACCTTTTCTCTCTCCCCCGGTAAAGGTGTAATGCCAAATTCAAAATCAATCACAAATCACAAAACCCAAAATAACTAATAATAAAACCCACATGAATTTCTAATATTCCCGATTCAATTTACAATACAGTAGTCAATCACAGTCACAATCACAAACACGATCACGAAATCACACACGAGACTTGAGAAGGTGCCTCACGGATGAAGAAACTTGAAAGAGGAAAGACGAGAAAGTCTAATGGCTAATTTCTACAACAAAGGCAAAGTAAAGAAAAAGGTCTACAGTCTGCAGAGAACAATTCCGCTTTCGTCAAAGATTTCAAAGCCCTCTGACCTCGTCCGTCTAAAAAGTCTCAACGCTCAATGCTCAATACTCCGTCATTTTCAAATATCTACAAAATCTACAATCAACATTCCTTCATATAAAATTGTGGTATATACATATTTTATATTATATACTGCATGAATTATGAAATCGGTTCGTGATGGACTTCAACTTCAACTTTTTATAGGCACATTGCACATTTATGCTCAATGCTCAATACTCAATACTGTACAAAGTACAGAGAATGACGCATCATGTGACGAATCAACTTGCACGGGTTGCATTTTTCATTGCATGTAAACCAAAAACCGAGTGTTCATTGTTCATGTTCATACCTTTAAATATTCATGCAGTTTTTTTTCTAACTCGACTATGTACTTTATATTTCATACTAGATTTTGTTCTTGAATAAAATCCAGCATGTCAACTGTACACGAAATACCAAAAACCAAAAATTGGAGACATATTGGATTTACCTAAGAATAGAATTTTTTTTTGGTCCCTTTTGGATTTTGGGGTTTTACCGAATTAAATTCTTCATTAATTTTTTGGAGATTTTTTAAGCCTTTGATTAATAGTTAATTATTGTTTATTATTTATTATTATTAAGAATATTTTTTTATTATTACTCATGATGTTTAACTAACTGATGGAACATGCCAAATAGATACAAAATGATAAAAGATGAAAGATAAAAGAGCTTCATATTATTTTTTATATTGAAAGCTGTAAGCAGATTAGTGTTACATGTAAAATTCTGTATATGCTGAATAGAAAACCTAGAGGAAACTTTTTCCATCAAACAACGAAGCAAAAGAACCTTCAAACTGCAAACATGCAAAGAAGAAAGTTTGCTCTTTACCAGTTTTCCATGTGTAATGTGTAGTTAGTAGTTAGTACTTATAATCTACACACTACACGCAGCGCCTTTCTTTATTATTTTTCATGTAGGAATTTTGGACTCCGTGATCGTGCTCCTGCACTTGACAATCTCATGTAAAATCACATGTATTATGGATTTTGTAATGTATAATTATGTATAATGTATAAACTATACACAGAATGTACAAAATACATTGTATACAAACTATAGTTTCTAGTTTCTGAAAAAGTTTTATTTTATGAAATTTCATGGGGCTCGGCTTCTTAGCTTTTGTTTATCCTTAAAAACTTACTCATTTTCTACAATAATAATTATTGTACTTGATTCTTAAACATAATAACCTTGCCCTACCTTATGCCTTATGCAATGAGCCATGAGGTTTAATAATCAGAGTATTTTACTTTTTACATCACTGATAAAGTTGCGTAAAGAATTTTGTAATAATTATCAATAAAATAATCCAATCTGTCTAAAATCCAAAAAATACGCCCAAAATGTCTGTGACAAAATGCAATATCTAACAATTTTAACGAGTCTGTGTACTTACTTGAAAAAAGGATCGTTGAAAAAATCCCGAAGCATCGAGGCAAACATTTTGAAGAGTTATTTGTAATTTCACAGGTATTGAAGATTAAAGTTATTGTAATTATTTATTGCACAGTAAAATATAAATTTTACTGCGGTTCAATGTTTTTGAGAAAAAAGATATCTCTTTTCTCAAGTTCAAAAACGTTCAAGTTTTTGAATAGTCAGTTTTATTGGATCTTGGGTTTTTAGTTTGTTTTCTGCTGATTTTTCTACTCGTAAAACTAAACTGTGGACTGAAAATTTTACGAAACTTACACTTTACACTTTACACTTGCTCAAAGCTCCAATCTCAATTTCTAATTTCTAAATTCCAAATTTGAGTACAAAATACAAAATAGAAAAAAAAATAGAAAAAAATAAAGAACTCAAACCGAAGTTCTACATTTTACATTTTCCATATATACGCGGTAGACTGAAAGTGAAAGTTATTTCAATCTTCGATCAAACACGGTCACAGAAAAAACAAACAAACAAAATTTATTTCCACAGTCTCCTCAGCGGCAGCGTCACGATTTAGAATTTAGAATTTTACGTGTATTTTAAAATTCCTTTGAAATTACTTGGTATCAAAAATTAACTGTATAATCATTATCAAAGTATCAGAGTATTATCAACAATCAACTTTCACTTTCCTTTTATAGTAAAAAGTAAAATAGAACCACAAGAACTAGACAATCAAAAACAAATAAAACTTTTTCAATGTGCTCCACTCTCCACTCTTCACTAGAATTGTCATTCAATAAAACACAAAAGCCTATTGTAGATTGTAGATGTTTTTTTTGTTGCTGCCGGATAACGTTCTATTTCTCTTTTCTTATTGGTTCCGTCCTTGTACTTGTGTCAAGAGAAAGAAAAAGAGAGAGAAAGTGTGTGCCTAATGTTATTAAGTTACGATACGATATACGATATACAATACCTGGACTATACGTTATACGTACATTCTTTAACATTCCTTTTTGGTTTTGGGTTAAGTGGACCGTGAAAGTACTAAACAAGAGAGTGAGGAACTAGGACTAATGACCGACCGGTGAAATGAAAATATAGACGGTAGACGATAGAAGGCAGGTACATAATACATAATAAATAATATACTATACATTATACATTACACATACCTTTACTAGTTACTACTATTATTGAAAATCCAGGTAAAAACTTCCTATGGGCATATTACCTACATATTGAACATGAGCTTAAGTGTCTTTGTATAAGTTTGTGTGTTTGCTTTCTTTATTTTGAACGCAGTCGCTAGGCTATCCATCGATCGTGTTCTCTTATTCTGTGTACAGTGTGTACATATGTAGAGAAAACTACTGTAGTTATACTCATAGTTTGTAGTTAATAACAAACTACCTTTGGAAATTCCCCAACACCATACTCTACATTTGAGTTTCGAGTATACTAAATTTTGTAGAATGTATAACGTAATACATCAAACAGTATACTGTATACAGTATTATTATTATTATTATTACTCTTGTCTCTTGTCTTGCTCAAAAGCACCATTTTCATTCTCATTTCGTAATTTCACAAAGTATATCCACTTCTACGTTTCAACATTTATTTATATACAATGTACACACGAAACAATAAGCTTTTCAGAGACAAACTGTGCCAGAGAAATAGTAAATGTAGAATGTAGGTAAAAGTTTGGAGTTTGGAGAGAAAATTAATCTGGATTCCGATCACTTTTGTCAATTATGTTGTTCTAACTGTCCAATTATTCCCAATAATTCTATTCCCAATTACGTCAGTATCAATACCATTTTTTATTTAGCATCATTAGAGCTAAAGTGGATTTTGGATTTTCTTCTGAAGGAAAAAAGAAACAAGACGAAGAGGGCAGAGGTTCAAGTTTTGAAGGAAATGGGAATTTTTAAGTAATTGAAGGAAAGTAAGCAGTAAATGTTATGCTTACCGTGTTCTTTTAAACTAATTTTATTTTTTCATGCACTGACTATATCGGATTAAAAATAACGTCTACACAATAAAATAAAATGCTTTAGGTATAAAAGAAGAGTTACAAAAATGTACTGCTAAACTTTAGCTGCATGGTTTTGGTACCAAATCGAGTTAAAATTGTAATGTTTTGTACAAAAAAAATCATAGTAGACGCATAATATATTACATTATATTAAATCAAGTAGTCCAGTTTTCAGTGTGTAAAAAGTAAAAGTAAAAGTAGAAAGAGGAATGAACAAAGGAAGACGCAGGAGAGAGGGGGTGGGAAAACGTGTCGCACTTTTATTGATTATATTTTATATCATCGTCAAACCGTCAACTTTCTTTGTCATTCTCATACCATATATGTGTACAATACATGTGTATTCTTTTTTCTTTAGTTTGTTGGTTGATATGTTTCGTTTTGTTTTTCTTGTTGGTTGCTGGGTCTGGAAACAGGAAAAGCGAAAAGGGAGAATGTGCGTGCATGGTGCATGTGGTTTGATTTTGGATGTTTTGGCTTGAGATTTTAGACTTTGAATGGAGAGGGAGACTAGGGTGAGTCATATATTTCAAACGTGAAAATCTTAAGTTTTTGCAAGTTGTTTATGTTTGGGGTGACTAAAATAGATTTCCTGTCAAGGTTCAAGTTGATCCGACTTTGTTAAGGGGTCATTTGACGAGGTCAAAATGCCAAAATTTGAAGGGAATTCGAAAAAAAATTGAAGTTTTTGTTCAATTTCAACGCCGCTTAAACAAATAATCCAAGTGACCAAGGCCAACAATTTATCCCTCATCATCTTCAATCGTTGTGGTAAGTTTACTCGGAATATTTGGGTAAGCGGCGTTGAAACTGAACAAAAATTTCAAATTTTTTTTTTCGAATTTCCTTTAAATTTGGACAGATTGACCTCGTCAAAGAACGTCTTAATCAAGTCGAATTGACTTGAAACTTGACAGGAATTCTATTTTAGCCACCCCAAACGTGTACAAAAAGTAAAAACACAAGATTTGTACGTTTGAAATATATGACTCACCCTAAGGGAGACTTTGCAACATTTTATTTTGTGTTTTGTATTATTTCCCTATTTCCTCTATTCATTATTTGATTGCGTGTCACTTTACAATTTACAATTTATGCAAGACACTTTTCTCAGCATTCTTATTCTAACAGAAACTACGAAACTAGAAACCATTTGAAAATGACATTACATTTGACATTTTTCTGCACTAAAATCTATAAAAAATGTGCCTTTCGCATAAAATATATTATACCAATTCAAATAATGCCAAAATGAGAAACTATTAAATTTATGAGATGAAGTGAAAGTAAAAAGTAGAAAGTGGACATGTCATTAATTATTGATGATTCTGTTTAAAAATGTGTAACGTTTTTTTTTTTTTTTTTTTGCAAAATCGAAACCGTGCGAAAGTAAGTAAACGACTGAATTCTATAAAAAAGTATATGCGGGTATAAAAATTGCACAAGAAAACAAACTATGCAAAATGCCAAATGCAAACCGGAAATTGTGGAATACTTTTACTTTAAAATGTACAGTTGAAACTGAAAATACAAAATGAAAATAACCTGGTTCGTCCAGGAAGTTGTCCACCATTTTCCAGGAGTTGAGAATAAATGTAGTTCCACAACCAGTACGGCGGTATTTGTGATGATGATGATGGGGGGTAAGCGGGATACGTCGGATGACTAATTTCACATTCTGTAATATTTTATCAAAAATAATAATAATAATTACATTTCTTCAAAAGCTTTTAAAATATTACAATCTTCAATATTACTCATGTACTAAAATTATTTTCTTTTACTGTAGCTTTTTTATGAAAAATACTTACCAAATTCAGACCCTTCTTCCGTGTCTCTTACATCTACAAATGTTGACTTTGGTCGACCAGTCATTGTTCCACCTTTACAATTAACAAGCGTTCAAAGTTCAAACAACAACAATATTTATTAATAATTTTATTAATACACAAATCAAAAATTAGTTTAGATTTCAGATTCCAGAAGAAACACTCTAGAATTTACAACTGTATAATAATATTTTACATGTAGTATGTACGCACTTTTTTATCCACGTTTAATCTTTAATTCTAATCCAAATTCTATCCGCAGGAAGAGAAAAGAGAAAGCAACGGAACCTCAGGAATAAATTTCAATCACAAAAGTTTTATTTGTTCTTTCAAAACATGTATGAGAAAAAACAAGAAGAAGTGTGCAAATCTCTCTTAATTTTCACTTCCTTCCTTCACGTATATTAGAAACGTACCCGATAGCCGATGCCGAATTCCAAATTCCGAACCCCTTCTTTCTTTCCGTTCCCCGCTTTCTCTATAAGTAACGGTACTGTACATTGTACAAGTACCTTACTAAGATATCTAACACATGACACATAGTGCAGTGCATGCAAAATCACCTCCCTGGCTACCCAATGTTTTCCTATACAACGACCACAACTCTCCAATTTTACAATGTAAACTATAAGTTACGGCTGAATTTTTTATTCTCTACACTGTACACTGAACAGTATACACAATACATAATGCCCATTATACATATTATATTACTTTTGCAATATGCACCTTACATATTTTACTTGTTACCTTTCCTTTTTACTCATGTACATGTTCTTCTCTATTTTCTCTCTTCTGCATTCTAGTAAAACGAAGAAAGTTGACTTTGAGAAAGTAACAGGAAATCCGCAAATACGGAAATTATGTAAATGTAAACCTATTTCATCATGTATTATTAAGCTCAGCTCGGATCTCGGATTCAGAGTCATGAATTACTATTATTCTTCTCTTGAGCCTTGAGCATTGAGTCTAGATTTTAAATTCTAAAAACAAAGGAATTTTAAAATTCTCACTAAACCATAAACCACAGCACAGTTGAAGAGAAAGTCTGAAATTTTCTCCAATTCGTTTGCCAACAAAAATTACTTTTTTCTTGACATTGTAAAAACTACAAACACTACAAGTAAAATGTAGCATGTAGCATACTGTAAATAATTAAAGTAATTGTAAATTATTAGTACTTACTTGCGCCCGTTCCCATCAAAGATTGTTTCCAGTTTTACCACTGCACTAATATTACTTTTGTTACTAGATTCTAGATTATAAATACTTTCACTTTAATTTTTCAAAGGAATACCGGATTAATTTTATTTTATTGTAAAATTGGTTGCACGATTTAAAAATATTATGATGAAGTCGATTTTTAACTATTAAATGTCTAATTTATTTTAAAAATTGGAGTTAAAATTTCGATGTTAAATAATTATCTAGTTATTGTGCGAAGGATGCGAACGGCGAATATTATATAGAAAATTGGATTATTCGTCCAGCGAACAGCGAATAATATTTTATATTTTAACTTGGCTTATTTTTCAATGTTCGGTGTTCAGTGTTCTGAGTTCTGAGAAACACTTGAAAAGTAATAAAAAATGTAAGACTACAGACGGTTGTACTAAATTATGTAAGTATAAAGTATAAGTATTTCGTCTATTGGAACGTTGCGAATTGTGATTTCCGATCCGAATTTGTGTGACATTTCACAGCTTGACTTTGATTCCAAATGTCCATGTCTGTGTGAAACAGAATGGAATGAAATAGATATTTGTAACTATTTAGAATGTAGAATAAAGGAATATGGAATATCGGAATTCCAAATATCTAGTTCGAGTTCTCTGATACCAGTTACCAGCTACTCGTCTTGTCGGTTATCTGTCTGTATTCTGTATTTATTTGGCGTTACATTTAGATATGTACGATGCAGAATGTGTAAAGGAACTGGAGAAAGTAAGTAGTGCAGAGAGAGTCCAGTGACTTGAAGAGTCCACTATATGTATTATGTTTAGTGTGTAGTAGTGTAGTATCCTTTCTTATTACTTTATAAATTGGAAACGCTCGATTATCATTCTATTGTACACACCACAATCCATGTACTGTCAAAACTCCTCTAATTTTCGCATGTCCATCCTCAAACCCTATGAAAATCGATGTTCCAAAGCTTCTCATAACACTTCACAAAGTAAAAGCTTTGCAAAGAGTCCAGTGAAAGCAGAGTATCGAAAAACCCAGGGTTTTTCCTTTTTGAGT
>JABASP010002688.1:0-18398 GCA_019776565.1 Sminthurinus signatus | reverse complement strand
CATTTTCAGTCAAAATGATGCGCTGGAAATCAAAGTGTCAAAATGGGCAGTATGAAAGTCTGGTAAGTTTTTGCTCTAAATTTCATTGACGTTTAAGCTTAGGCTTCAAATCATTCCGGTATATTATTCACGGAAAGTTGTCCACTTTTTTATCCA
The DNA here is from genome assembly GCA_019776565.1 of Sminthurinus signatus. Classification (NCBI taxonomy): domain Eukaryota; kingdom Metazoa; phylum Arthropoda; class Collembola; order Symphypleona; family Katiannidae; genus Sminthurinus; species Sminthurinus signatus. Next base: position 18,242 of record JABASP010002688.1, on the reverse strand, counting down.
CAGTTTGTAGAGTGTAACCTGGATGTTATTCAAAGGAGATTTTGTACAAACACAAAGCAATAAAAAGGAAACAACAGAAAGTGGAAAGCTTTGTGCAAAAATTTAGGTAATATCTACAAAGCATGCAACTTTCAAGTTGAGTAGAAAGAAAGTTAGCATCGGAGGATGACGAACTTTTGAATTCCATGAAGCCATTGAACGTTTAATGTCGAGCGGAAATGCTAAAAGTACAAATGTTTTTTTAGATAAGAATCAACAAACTATCCAAAAAGCTTTTGCTTTATTTGTTTTTTGACCATTTACAATTCAACTCGCCATCATTTGAGACAAAAATGGAAAATGATTCAAACACCTGTCAATAAAAAAAACACATGATATAAATCAGAAAAAATGCTGTTCAATTTTGTGGCATGACGCAAGCTAAATCATTTAAAGTAGAAAGTGGATTAGCCCGTTTTGCACGAAAAATCCATTAAATCATGAAGTGTTTCTAAAATTGCCCTTTGCGGTTGAATTGCTGTTTTATGCTACGTCAGAAGTCAGAACCACCCCACGTCCGGCTAAGATGTTGATGGTTGACGGTGGTCATCAACAATCAACAATCAACAATCAGCATGAACAAAGACTTGCCAAATCAGCACGTGCAAAAAACATTGAACATTGAACATGTTTCAAATCCTCTCTTTCTTTATTCACTTTAAAATTCATCAAAGCCTGAAACTCATTGACGTAGTTTGCATCTGTATTTTGTATTTTGTATAAATACGCAAGTTTGATAAATTTTGCCATGACAACCGTTCACCGTTTAGTTGGTCAGCTCTTTTGATAAGAATAGAAAGATCAACATTAGCATTTGAAATGGAGAAGGCGACTTCTCTGGTTTCTCCGGAGGAGAGGAAAGCATTTCAGGAAGTTTTGTCTTCACTCATTGTGGAACTTCAAAATCTACCGGGTTTTGGTCCAGCATCGCGCCCAGCTCTCGATCGAATAGCTCGTGTAGTTAAGTACAACGTTTTGGGAGGAAAACAGTTTCGGTAATAAATAAAAGTTATGGAAGTTCAAGCAAAGAATAAAAGTCTAAACTAAAAAACAACATTTATCACATACGCAGACTGTTTACACAACATTTATCACAATTTTTATAGAGGAATCCTCACCATTTTAACATGTCAACACTTTCTTGGACAGACCAGGAAAAGCAGTACAGACGGAAACACCAATACAAATTCATGTGCGGAAGTCATCAGCGAGGAGGATCAGAAACTGATTTACATTTTGGCCTCCTGTTTTGAGATTGTGAGTTGAATTTTGAGTTTGAGTCTCTTATGTTTTTTGTGTTAGTAACGGCTGGAGATAAAAATGTGAAATTCCTTTTCTTTCAGCTCCAAGGGTCAATTTTAATAGCGGATGACATTGTGGACAAGTCGGTCACTCGCAGAGGCAACGTTTCGTGGCATTTGGTCCAAGAAAATGAGGATGCGGATTTTGATGGGAAAAATGTACACCATGAAAATCCCAGTTCCAGTTCCAGTGGACCACCGAATTTGAAAGCAATCGTGGATATTTTACAGCTCGAGAGCGCGGCGAGTCTGCTCCTTGCAAGACATTTCCAAGGCAAAAATTATGCTTCGCAACTTCAAATCCTCTTTCACGAGTGTCTCTTCAAAGCAACTCTCGGGAAAATACTTGAGATGCAAACTCGAGGTTACAGGAAACTGGACAAGTACGATATTTCTTACAGAAAACAATGAAATGCTCATAAAAACTAAAGGATTAATAATGAAAATAACTGTTTTAACTTGTGTTTTGTGTGACAGTTTTAAGATGGAGCTTTACGAGGAAATTGCAAAACTCAAGACATCCGTTTACACATTTCTAGTACCGATCATGGCCGCCGTTGTCATGGTAATTTTTAGAATTTCGAGCAAGTTCAAGTTCAAAGTCTACGACTCAATTGATAAATGTCTCTGTTTCTATTTGCTTGTGGCTGCAGGCTGGTGGAGTTGAAGAGAAAGTACAGGAGCAAATTGAGGAATTTACTTATACTCTCGGTCATTTTTACCAAGTTCGTGATGACATGGAGGACTGGACAAGAAATGAGGAAGTGGCGGGAAGCAGAGGGACGGACATTTCAAACGGTCGCTGCACCTGGTGCATCGTCATGACCCTTCAAATCTGCACCGAGGAACAACGGAAAATCCTTCAAGTGAGAGAAAAAAGCTCTACGATTTCATTTGAATCATTTGAGATTTGAGATATGAATGCACTAGAAATAGAAATAGAACTAAAATTAAACAAGTTAAGTCTCCAATGCATTCTCATTTTATTTTGTGTTTGTGTAGGAAAATTATGGTGTGGATTCGGGAGAGAGCACAAATAAAATTATAAGCATTTACAAAAGCGTCGGACTTGAGGACATTTTCAAGGTGTGGGAAGAACGGACGTACAACATTTTGAAAGTTCAAATCCTGGAAATGTCTCCAGTTCTTCCAAAGGATATTTTCACAACTGTCGTCCAGAAGGTTTTTGGAAAACACGAGTGAATCAGGCGTAGCTGCATCGCTACAAACTTCTGGTTTCTTCTTACTAAAGATTAATTTTAATTTGTTTTCTTTTTGATGCTAAAAAGCATATACACAAAACAAAACTCATGGGAAAAGTCGATATTATAATTACATAGGTTGTCCAATATTTGGCTTAGAAATCTATGCAACTTTTATACGTAAATTGTCGAGAAAAGAGCTGAAGCTCTTTTCCTCGGCTTCTTGAACACTTGATGTTTCTCTACTTCCTTTGGCTGTGTATTTTCTCTGTCGTTCCGTAATAGCTAATGTGGCAAAATTGTGTGACGCATTTGAATTGTGAACTTGAAATCCGACAAGAGAAATCAAAGGCTTTTTTTCTCAACTCTTGATATTAAATTCCTTCATCTCAAATGGAATTTTTGTGTCATTAAGCACAAAAAGACCTTACGAATCATTTTTATTACTGTTTCTGATGCGCAGAAAAGCACTGCTATGAAAAATGTGAAACGAGAGACTTTTATGTACAACTGGAACACGTTTTTCCGGATTTGATTAACTATTTAATTATGATATAATTAGACAATTATTAAAAAACAGTATCAAAGTGCCCCTGTTCACCTTGGATCTCCTTTTACGCGCTTCACTTTGAACCCAAATTTTTTCTAAGATATTTATTTCATCATTTTTAATTCTCGATAATTGTTGTTAATTATCATTTCCAACTCACATTATTTTGACACAAACATATTTATCATTACTATCTGTAGTTGACAAACAATTTATTCGTGTGTGTATCTCTTATTTTGACTTTCAATTGTTCTTTCAAAGTTCACAATTCAGGTAATTAAAATCTCCTTCCTCTTTTTGCATAAACACATATTTTACTTTTTAGTACAAAATCCCATGCATAATATACATGTAAAACATAATAATAATTTACTTTGATTTCGGGTTTTTTGTACTTTTTAGGACATCAACATGTTTCATTTTTTGAAAAAGACTGTTCAGCCATTCAAAATTCTATTCAACGGCAACAATACCAAACTTTCAACAATCAATGTTTCTTCTACGATGAGTCAACCACGATTTCCATTCTCCAATCAAATGAGTGCAAATTATTCAAAAAGAACAATAATTCATCATGGACTTATTCTTCAAGGTAAATAAATAAATACACTTTAAAATGTTTTCCCTTTTCAACATATTATGTTCATCTCTATTTCAAACATTATTATTATTGCTTTACATATAATCACATGTTTACAAGTGTTATAAAAGATTGAAGAAACGTTGTTTTCCTTTTTCCATATATAGTAAAAGCTAGATCAAGTGAATTCGTCATCCAAAGGAAAAATGTATCAAAGTCATCTGCATTTGCCAAGCTTTCCGTAATTTTGTCAAAAGTTGGACAGACTGTTGAAAAAAAGTATTTTTATACTTGGTCAAAGCCTGGTATGACTTTGTTCAAAAATCGGTAAGTTCTTTAGTTTATTATCTGTTGAGTTTTTTGCTTTTTATGTATAATTTACTAAGATAAAGTAAATTTATAAGTGCATGTATACAAAAGTAAAATATATTATTTAAAAAAAGCATATACAATGTATATTTTTATGCGATTATTATATTTTTTGGTTCTTTGTTTTTCATGGCTACAGAGGAATAATTATGTTAAATGGAGGTAGTAAAATTCCTCCCGAAGAATTTTTGGCCTGTGACCTGATTTCGGTTATTCTTGCTGCTGGAACTGTCCTCTTTTTGTTGTCATTGGTACCATCTGGTCCGACTGATCCTAAGGCGTAAGTTTATCTTTTATTACATACAGTAATTTAATACTATTTAACTTGATTCTTTTTTTAGTAAACACAAAATCGAAAAAGTATTTATAACTGTATTTATACGCTTCTTAGTATTTTCAATGAGAATTGGATAATATTTTAGTGGTTTTGTTATTGCATAATATATTATGATAAATGATGGTAAAAAATGTAAATGAAACACTACATTTTATTGTTTTTATTTTTGGACTGTAGAACGATGGCCGAAGTGAGTAAGAAAGTTGACAAAAATATTAAAAAAGCTCAAATTGAACTGGAATATTGGACAGCATTGGAGGAGACTATCGAAGAATGTACTGTCATAGTAACCATTGGTGAAATATTCCAGAAGGACACGGTACGAAAATCTTTACAAGAAATGGATGCAAAACCTAAAGAAGAACTGAGTCCTAAACTTGCCCAAATTAAAGAAAAATTTGCAGAGATGCCAGCAGATATAAAAGTAGTTAAAGAAGCTATTGGGGATATGACAAAGTGTGGAAGTATTTGGTATTTGACTGAGGCGGAGAAACAAACTACAACTCAGAATCTTCGTCGGGCTCATCCCACTATCAAGCAAGTTAGAAAGAAGTTTGAGGAAATTCATGCATTGATTCAAACTTTAAGTATGGAGGATTTGAGCCAAAATTATAATGATAAAGAAACAAAACCTGATTGTAATTGTTCTTAATTATTCTTTTTCATTTTTGTTACCCTTTGTTTTTTTTATTGCGGGTGTTTTTCAATAAAAATATCAAACAACAACCAAATTTTTATATATCATATAGAAGTATTTTTAATGACAATAATTATGTTGTTTATTGTTACAGTTTTTTAAAAAAAAATATGGAAAAAAAATAAAGGCAACGATTTGAAAATACATCTCTCAGAAACGTATATAAAAATACATAGTAAATGATTACCGCATGTTAAAATTATCTTGTTTACTTTTACTATTTACCATTTTTAATTTTTAACCAATCATTTTATTGACTTTTTTCCTACGATAAAATTTGTAATAGTAAAAACCATTATCTCCCAGCTCATCAAATCGCATACAAAAGCAGAAATCCGTATAACATTTTTTTGCCCAATAAAATCCATGAAGCAGATTATTATTCCCACATGAATAAAATCATTTCCGTTCATAACAGGGAGGTGCCCATGGAGGGCGATTTGCACAATGCCGAAAATTACGACCACCTGAAGTTCGTCGAAATCCAGTCCTCTAGTTTTTTATAAAAATATTGAAAATATGAATAGACAGAATTAATCTACAGCTATTTTACAATACAATAATTTTAGAACTTGGAACATGAAAAAAGTTATAATATATATTTTCTATTACAGCTTCAACTTCTGGAAAGGTCCATGATGTAATCATCAGCAACATGACAAGTTGAACAAGTACAAAACAAATTAACTTCATCCTTTCTTAATGTATTTACTACGAAAACTTTTCAATGATTACTTTTGATGATGCTCAAAGCTGGAAAATGGAAGCAAAAATGTGGGAGAAGAACAGAGAATAATATTCACAAATAAGTTTTGTTACAAAAGAAATACCTCAAAGTACAAAACCAACGTCATTAAATAGCTAGAAAATAAAAGTTTAACTATAAACTTTAGACTTTAGACGTACAAAAATATTTATGCTTGTAGCTTGTAGTAATAAAATGTGTTCTTGTCGACGCTCTATCCTCAAAATAAATATAAACAATGAACTTGGTTGCCCTTGAAAAAGTAAGGAATGTGGGCAATAATATTAGAAAAGTAAGAGGTTTGTCAGTCAGGGAGCGGAGTGTAAAATGTAGTGTCCTTAGATTCTTAATATTAAAATACTATTAAAAGCTCTTTTTTTGTGCCAGAATTTGTACATTTCATGCAAAAAACACAATATTAATTTAGCCAAAATAATAATATATAAAAAAGTATTAAATTTTGTACAAAAAGGTTTTGAAAATATAGTTTATTATTTAAAACACTACAAAAATTATTTTACATGGATACAATTTTTAAAGTTTCACATGCATCACCAGCAGATAGTTTGAGAGATCGATCACCAATCACCAAAGGATTTTCACGCCAGACAAAAAGCAAGCAGTACTAAATGAAAAAAACAATGAAAAAACAATGAAAAAAGAACAGTTATTGATGAACCAAAATTTGAACAAGCTTTTAAAAATACATATAAATAAAACGATGCTTACCTCAGTAAAAGTGTCATACTCCTTTCATGACTCATGGTTTTTTGCCAGCTTCTTGTGAATTACTTTCCGAACTTTTGTCGTCCTTGCCCGAACTGTCATCTTCATCACTCTTTGATTCCTTTTTACTTTCTTTGTCCTTATCCTTTGCTTTTGATTTTTTGGCTTTCTTTTGCATTTTCTTGGTTTTGGAGCCGGGTTGATCTTTGGAATTGGCCTCTAATTCTGTACTTTCATATTCAGTCAAGGCTTGACTGATGGTTTCTGAATAATCTTTATCTCCTTTCTCCTTCTTTTTCTGTCCACCTCGAAGACCACGGTCCCCTTCACCCAGTTTCTTCAGTATGGGAACTATTCCTTTCTCTGAGGAGCTACTCTCTTCACTTTCCGAACTTTTACTTTCTTTAGTTTTTTTCTTTGGAGATTTTGTTCCTCCTGTTCCTGAGTTGGACTTTTCTGAAGCTTCATCCGAATCACTGTCTGAATCTGCAGGTTTTTTTGTTACAGCCTTTGTTGGTTGCACTGTTGTTGTTGTTGTTGTGGTTGTTGTTATCAAACTGTCTGTTGGAACAACAGGGATTGTTGTATTTGGTTTGCCTGTTGTTGTTAGAGTGGGCTTACTTGTTGTTGCTGTTGCTGTTGTTGTTGTCGCCAAGGGTTTTTTTGTTGTTATGACTGTTGTTGTATTTATTACTGAGGGTTTCTTGGTTGTAATTGTTGTGGCTGTTAAAATTGGCGTTTTTGTTGTTTTTACTGTTGTATTTATGACAACTGGTTTTGTTGTTTTTGTTGTTGTATTTATAAAGGGAGATTTTGTTGTTGTTGCAGTTGTATTTATGACCGGAAGTGCTGTTGTTGTTGTCTCAGGAGTTTTTGTTGTTGTTGTTGTATTTATTACAGGTGTTTGTGTTGTTGTTGTTGTATTTATTACAGGTGTTTGTGTTGTTGTTGTTGTATTTATGATAGGAGTTTTTGTTGTTGTTGTTGTATTTATGATAGGAGTTTTTGTTGTTGTTGTTGCATTTATGATAGGAGTTTGTGTTGTTGTTGTTGTAGTGTTGGAGATACCGCCTTCTCCGTCAGATGGCGGTTTAGGTCCATTCCCTGGAGCCTCTGAATTTGACATTCCTCGATCTCCTTCCTTTTTAGAAGAGGATGACGAGGAAGATGAAGAGGATGAAGAGGAGGAGGACTTGGAATAGGATTCACTAGGAGTTGAATTGGAAGGAACTCTCCTTTTAGAAGTAGAACTGAAGGAAGCGGATGAGGCACCCGAGGAGGATGACGACGATGAATAGGAAGAATCAGGCTTCATTTCAGATTTTTTAGAGGATGTTGCATTTTGGTATTCCGCTTGTTCTACTTCAGTGCGATTAAGTGGTGATCCACTCTTGGAATGTTTGGAGATCTCATTCGAGTAGAATGTGGAATTTTTATACGCTTTCTCACAGAATTCTCTGCTATTGTTTTTCAGACAGTTTTCAAATTTGTAATCCGTTTGATCTACAGCATTGCGACCCATAGGTGCCTCATTTTTATATTGATTGGAGCTCGAGGAGAATGTGGAAGAGGCATTTCGGGAACTTTTCTCACAATACTCTCTGCTGTTGTTCCTGAGACATTGGTCAAAATTAAAAGCTTCTTGGACAGAAGTAGCAAGAACTGGCTGTTTAGTGGTAGTGGTAGCGGTTGTCGTAGTTGTGCTTGTGGTTGTTGTTGTACTTGTAGTAGTAGTGATTGGTTCCGGCGTTGGGATCGGGATTTCAGCTATAGAGCAAAATCAATTAGAATAAGATGAAGCAATAATAAAAATAATAATTATGAATCAATGATGAGCATGAATAAATGATAATTTAAGATTTCGTACTTGTTGATTCTGTTGTTTCTGGTACTGTCATTTCTACGGTTGTCGTAGGTGGTGTTGTATTGGGTTTTTTGGTCGTCGTTGTTGTTGTTGTTGTTGCAGTAGTAGTCGTGGGTTTTGTAGTTGTCGTCGAAGTAGTAGTAGTAGTAGATTTTGTGGTTGTTGTCGTTGGAGGTGGTTTTGTTGTTGTTTTTGCTGTTGTTGTATTCACAGGTGGTTTTGTGGTTGTTTTTACTGCTGCTGTATTTCCAAGAGACTTTGTTGTTGTTTTCACTGTTGTTGTATTTACGATTGCAGGTTTTGTTGTTGTTTTGGCTATTGTTGTATTGGCACCCGGAGATTTTGTTGTTAATTTTGTTGTTGTTGTGTTGGTACCCGGAGATTTTGTTGTTGTTTTCGCTGCTGTTGTATTCGTCCCAGGAGGCTTTGTTGTTATTTTTATTGTTGTTGTATTCACAGGTGGTTTTGTTGTTATTTTTGCGGTTGTTGTATTTGAGCCAGGTAATTTTGTTGTTATTTTTGTTGTTGTTAAATTTGTGCTAGGAGGTTTTGTTGTTATTTTTGTTGATGTTGTTGTATTCGTTCCAGGAGATTTTGTTGTTATTTTTGCTGTTGTTGTTGCATTCCCTCCAAGAGGTTTTCCTGTTGTTTTAACTATGGTTATATTTGAGTTGGTAGGTTTTGCTGTTGTTTTTCCTGTTGTTACATTTGTGGCAAGGGGTTTTGTTGTTGTAATATTTGTAGTTTTAGCTGTAGTAGTAGCATTAACCGACTTTGCTGTAGGTTTAGGAGTAGTTGTGGGCACAGCTGTTGTTTTTACTGTTGTCGCTGTTGTTGTTGTGGGCGCTGTTGTAGTTTTGTTTCTTATAATGCTCTTTGGTGATGGTATTGGATTGGATGTTGTTGCTTCGTCCTCCTCCTCTGTTGTTGTGGGTGGCTCCACAGTTGTTGCGTTTGAAACTTCGGTTGTATTTGATGAATTTGTGGGCGGGGGTACATTGGGTCGGATGATGACCGTTTCATCTATTTTACACTTTTGCCTTGCTCGTTTTCCCAGTCGACCATGATGCCATTGTCTTGTGCCGGCTGAAGCAAAGGCAGCCGATCTCACTTTACTCCCTGGCATTCCTACAAAACACAACAAAAATAAAACAAAGAAATAAGACGCAGATGTCGTTTGGGTTTTTTCATATTTGTTGCTTTTTTCATTAGTTTTAATTGTGTTCTTGTAAAATGTACATTGAACACATCTTTATGCTCACATCACTTTAAAAATACCTTCATACACATACGCTTGACTGTCGGCAGAGGCTGCCTGATCTCGTGATCCATCCTGAGCATCCGCGGTCCCAACTCCAGCATCTCCCGAAATACTCGTAGAACCGGCAACGGCCATGCTTGAAAATCGATCTTTTCCTTTCCCTGGCCTTGCACAAGGATCCAACGGGTAACGCTTCTTCTTTTTCTTTCTTCTACGAAACCATGGACGTCTTGTTGGCTTTTCTCCTACTTCTGGCTTTACTCCTTCTGGCTTTGCTTCTTGTTGTGGTTGTGCCCCTCCTCCACCTCCACCTCCTCCACCTCCAAACAATCCGTTGGTCAATTTAGTCAGCCCCGGGTCTACATGAAACAAAATAAAAATAATTAGTTAACCAGAAAAAAATGAAATAATAAAACTATCCAAAGTTTAAAATCCATTTGGTTTTGCTTACGTAATAAATCCTGTTGCATCTTCATACTTTTTTCCAGCATGGCCCCATGATTCAAATGTTTATTTTTTTTCCTCCGTTCTCCGAATTTGAGATTGATGAGATCACCTACTTTCTTTTGCAGTGGGACCTCATTCCCGCCAAATCGAAAGACGCCGGTGGCGCTGTCCGCGGGACCAGCGGAAAAGGAGGAATCTGAGATGACTTGAGACGGTTTTGGTTTTTTCCTCCGTCTATGTTTATTATGCTTCTTTTTCTTCTGGAAAGCTTGTGCGTTGGAGACGAGGGAATCATGGGAAAAGTCAGAGGTGGGATGAACGAACCCCAATAAACCATCTTCCCTCCGTTTCCTTGGTGATTTTGGTTCGAATTCGAATTCGACTTGGAATTCCGAGTCTGGTTCGGGGAGTCTGACTGGAAAGTGTTTAAAATTGGCAACAGAGTTTGTATTTGACCTTTTAAAACGTCCTCCCACATCTTGAAGGTTGCGAAGGTCATGAAGGTCACGGAGGTCACCGTCAAGGTCAACGGTGTCTTTGTTTTGTACAGTATTAAACTTGTCCGATTCCTTTTCCTTCGTCAAAAACAGTGCCCTAATATTAATATTAATTAATATACATTTACTTCCGAAGCTTTTTCCCGTTTATTATTGTGTAAAAAAACAGTTTCAGTTTCATTTTCTTTCAATTGTCAATAAATATGGAAGAAAAAGCAATAGTTTTTAATGTATGGAAATACTCACTTTTGACAAGGATGAAGAGAGGCATATTTGATGAATTATTGTGACAGTCAGTAGATGAAATTGAAGTAGTTGTTTGTATCGGAAGATTCTCTTCCGGAACATTCCGTTGGGAAAAAACTCCCAACTCCGCTATTTTGACCTATCACCTTTCAACTGTAAGACATCATTTTAAAAATTGAATCATGTATTAAATTTCCCGGGAAAATTCGAAACCGGAAACAATAAAAATGTGCTTTTTTATTAATTATATTCACCTGATAGGTTGAGATTGAAATTTAGTTTGAAGTGAATGCTGATGCCATCTGATGACGTGTCATATCCGCCCCACCATTTTGTGACCTCTGAGAGAATGACAGTGATTTATGAGAATTACTGTTATTATTATTACTATAATTATTACTCCAATGTAATTTACTAATTACACGTGATATTCCCCAAACTACTATTTTTGCTACATATTTCCGTAGCTTTTCGTGGATATTCCCGTTAATTTTCTGTAGATAGATTTGCTCCATGTCGGAATTGGACAGAGACAATGAGCAATTACTGCGGTTAAGTGGTCATTTCATTCATTGGTTTAATGACTCTTTTACATTGTTCCAACTGTTCGCATGTCTATGAATGTCTATGAGAACGTCTGTGTGCGTAAGAACAAACGTCACATGTAAAGGCCGTGGCATTTGTCATTTTTCAAGCATGACTGGTGATTTCTTTACAGCCGTCCAAAATTCAAATGTACCTACTGTCTTCAGTTTTAAGCCAATTTAAAAAATAGAAACAGGAGACTCGCCTCTTTCTGTTAAAATGGTATGCAGAAGAATCAGAGTTAATTCCCAAAACAAAACAGACATTTATTGCCGTGGGGCACAGAAAATTTGGCGTGAGGAAATTAAAAATTTTGAAAAGTGTCCAGTGTCTAACTTTGATGCTGGCATTGACGACTTTGGTTGTAATGACTACCAGAACCAGAAACCCATACGATAACATTTCTTCATGTCTAAAAATCTTTGTTTTTATCTTTTATTTTCTCCCACATTTTATTCAAAGCCATTGAAAAGGTCAAAATTTCCACCTTTTCAGCTTTCATTAACAGAAATAATAATGGGAAAAATAGTCAAATAACTTTTATTCGTTGTTGTTGTTATTTGAGATTGTGGTTGTATCCCGATTCAGATTCCAATTTTGAATCAAGGAAGCGAAGCAAAGTATTTGAGTGCATTTGGGAGAATTTCCTCTGGTGGCATACTCAGCCCATATTCCACGGATCTGCATTCAATTGCATAAGCCCATTTGATCCATGTTTTAAGTTTTCATATACAAAAGGAACTCATAATTTCATGCTTTAAATGTATTATCATATTGAGAACCTCAAAATCAAAACAGGAAAAGAATAAAATGCCTGAGCTGAATTTGGGGAAAGTCGAGACACCTGAAAATAAATAAGAAAGAGTAGAAGAAGAAAACAACTGAATATTACAAAAGGGAGAAAACTGAGAAATGGGAAAATGTTGAAATGAAATGCAGTATTTTAAAAAGGTGAGAAAATTTCAGCTCCGACTGAAAAAAAGTTACACGTATAAATTAACTGTGTAATCGGTAATGTACTTATAAAATGTACTTTTATTAAGTAAGTAATTGTAGTATTTTATGTACGGGAAAAGTAGTAGTGAATAAAGCACGGATGGAAATTCCAAATATAAAGAGAGATCATTGAAGCGGCGATTATAATCATTATTTCACGTGTGCCTTTTCCATGCTTCATTTCTCCGATCTCCGTTCTCCATTCTCCATTCCTTTCATCATTTTTGCCTTGCTTTAATTTTTAATTTTTAAGTACAATCATCATTAATTAATTAACTCCTCTTGAATCACTTTGACATCAATTTGTGTGACATCGTAACGATAATTATTGACAATCTCATCTTGTGTGTGTCTTGTGAAATCTTCCTCAAGTCCTTACCAGCTCAACTTTCTCAATTATTTCATCATCTTTTTGTATCTGATATAACATAACGCTAAACGGTAAGCATAATACATTATTGTAATGACATTATACAAAAGATATAAGATAAATCCTATTCTTGTTTAATGTTGAATGTATTTTGTAGTGAGTATCATCAGTATCAATAAAAGTATCATCATTTTTTATAATTTTGGTCAATTTAGTGACGATTTTGTACTAAAGTATGTATTGGTGATTTTTATAATAGAAAATAAAAACTATGGACACCCAAAACAAAAGAATGAAAGATACTAAATATGACCCTCAACCAGGCCCAAGTTCAAAAGCTGTATTACCAGCCTGTCCACTAAATAATCCATTGTCACCTGAAGAAAAGGTATTCACCAATTTATTGGTATGTAAAAAGTATTTATTATTCATATTTTGTTATGTGTTAAATTATAATTTATATAATTATCTACTATAAAAGCTATAATACTTAAACAGTAAAAAAAGTAGTCACATCATAAATCATAAGCAATATAATCTATACATAATACATAAGTAATGTACAATGAATAATATATGTATTTACATAATATAAGAGCTTCTTATAATATTATATTTAATATTATGCTATAATAATATTTACTTCTTTTTTTAATAATAATAATCTATGATATTATTATGTATTATTTTATAGATTTTGGATAAAATTCTGAAGTACCTAGATTTTCCCACGTTAAATGGTATTCGGACTCTTGGGAGGAGATGGAAAAGTACTGCGGATAAAATCCTCTTGAGAAGAGACTATCCAAAATTAAAAATCACCTCTGTTGGTTCTTTCCTAAATAGACTGAAGAGAAGAGGAGATGTAAATGCTTATCCTTGTACAGATTTCATCCTTTCTCATCAAGTCAACTTTTCTCCAAAGGAATTAAAACTATTTGTAAGATTTGTGTGCCCAAAACTACACACTTTGGAGCTCGTCTTATTAAACAATTATAATCATCCTCTTCGATCAATGCAAATTGAAAACTTATTGGAAGTTATTAAAAATTCAAAGAATTTGAGAAAACTAGTCCTACATTTTAGCTTCAGCTCAATCTTAAAATGGAGTGATTTAGATTTTACTATTCCTTCCCTGAAGCATATTGTTCTCCAATCTGACGGATGTAATAAAAATTGGTCAACACCATTAGAAAGTTTAGCTTATAAAATCGTCTTGGCTTCACCCAATTTAACAAGAATTGATGGTCTTTGGCCTTCTGGAAGTGAAGCTATTGATTTCTGGACAAATCCCATCACCACCAATAATAAGAATAATGACAATAATAATAATATAAAAAAGATTGACACCCTCATTCAATTTAAATTCAATCATGATCTTGAAAAGGAAGATGTTCACAAAGTTGCTCAAGCTCAACCAAAAAATATTGAATACATGTTGACATTTCCCTTTAATTCAATAATACATAAAGAAGATCTACGTTCCATTATTAAATCGTCAAAGTCCTCTCTACAACATCTTGAAACCGACTGGATTGACTTATTCTACCTCATTTTTAATGAATATCAACCAGGCTCAATTATTGCCCTAGAAAATATCCACACTCTCAATCTTAAATATTTTCCAGACGTCGTGGATTTTCAAGATACAGCACCCGATATTAATCTCCAGGAAATTTTCCCTGGGTTGAAAACAATCCAATTGGAATGTAAACATGATGAGGATTGGTTAGAAGCTAGGGATGAACCAATTTTTCCAGTAAATCCACAATCGATTGGAACTGTTGAGAGATTGCAGTTTGCTAGTACTGGATACAACTCTGGATCGGAGAGAGGAGACTGGGTAGTTCCTGAGGATTGCTTCAGAAGATGGATGATTGAATTAAAAGCTGTTTTGCCAAATGTCAAACATGTTTTATTCAAGGATTCAACAAGTTTAGACCAAATGGTTCCTTTGTTGTGTGGAGTTTGGCCGAGTCTGAAGTCTCTTCATTTACTTATTCCATTGTATAAAAAAACGGGTCGTTTTGTTGAATGGGATCTACATTACTTTGATGAAATCTTTGGACGGCTTGCTTTGTATCAAATGGGTAAGCATTGTTAAAAACATAAGCTTCATTTTTTTATAAGTATGGAATATTATATTATATATTATATTAATCACATAATAATATTATTAAGTATTTTAAATATTATGATAATATTATAGAAAAATACTTGTAAAATTATTACAATAATCTTGTTGTTATTTCAGGTTTGAAGAGACTTCAAATTGACTTTGTTAGTCGTAATCGTCATAATTATGGAGTTCAGAGTTGTCCCATTTCAATTGAAAGTGTAGAATTTTTACTACGGATGAATCGGCGATTAAAGATGGTTATTGGGATGAATATGCTTCATAAAGGCTCTATTGGTAAGTTCAAACTTTTTTACGTATGCTTAATAATTATTAATTATTATTGTTACTAATTTTTTACTAGTATTTCATGTTTCTTATTTCTTATTGTCAAAAAACAATTAAACTGTAGAGTGATAAAAACAATAATAATGATTATTTTTTATTTTATTTTTATAGGCCTGAGAAATATTTTGGCACCATTAAAACCCTATGTGACTTTTGAACACAGTCAATCCCGATGGGGTCAATAAATGAAATCATCTTCAACTTTGAACAAATAATTTAAAATTTACTTTATTATTAAATATTATTGATTTTTGTTGGGTTATAATATCTAAAACAGATATTATTTTTGTTTTTTTCTTGACCCTATAATATACAAGACAAAACATAATGTACAAAGTACAAGTTTACTAGTTATCTCACACACTGGATTTTTATTGTGTGTGTGTGCAATTTTGTTTCTTGTTCATAATATATTATAGCTTTATGGTAGCTTTACAGTATAATATACTATTATATTATACGTTTAGAATATAATATAAAATATATTATAGAAGTTAAACAAAAATACTAACAATGATTATTAATTATTGTTGTTTTACTACAAATGATTAATGATTATAGACTATTTCGGTTGATGAGATTTATTATAGAGATTTATGATTATTCGATCAAACAGATAAATGACGTGTTAATTATTAATAACTAATAATAATTATTATTATTGTAAAATGTTAAATATGGACATTTTAATGAGCTTAAAACCAAATAAATTATTTTTGTATTGCATTGACAATACAAAACAGTGTAAAAATAATTCTGAACTCCGTATAAATTAGGTACTCACATATTATATCATTCATATTGCGTATTATAAGTATATTATAAATTATAAATTACATCTTCAAGATAAGTTTAATTATACGATTATAGAAAGCAAAAGAATACGGAATAACAAAGTAAATGATATCAAGTATTTTAAAATATTAGACTAGCATAACTATAGATATAAATAGAATACCTTTAGATTTTTTACAACTACCACAACAACTTTTAAGAACAAATTTACAAAGCTTACTTAATATTTAAAGTATAAAACTTATAACTTTAGTCATTTCATTTTTACGTTACATGAAAATATTGTATATAACAGTATTACATGCCTTTCATTGATTATTAATTATATTATTGTTATTTGTATTGAGATTTTTCCTATGTTCACCTCGACGATCCGTAGCAATGATGACTCCATCCACAAGAAGACTGCAAACATGTCGAAGTTCCTCCTCAGTGATGCCAAAGGTGGACATGAGAGTTTTCCTACAACAAGAATGTCGTTGACCTTGATATCTAATGAAGTAAATGAACGTATTCAACCTTTTGCTCGTTGAGGGATCTGCCGTGGTCCTTTCTTTGGGTTGAATTCGGTCCACTAATGAAATCAAAAAGGTTCTTTGTTTATCCCAGCTCCCAACTTCCCACAGTTGATTGAATAATTTTACTTTCTCAGCTTCTGGTATGAGACAACCCGGCTTTTGACATCTTTCACCACATATTTTTCCCTATTTAAAATTACAAATTAATCATTAAAAATATATTGTATACATAGTCAACGATCAATATTAAAAGTAAAATCCAGAATACACAGGACAAAGTCAAATAAAGTGTTTACTCCGGGAGGTTCTCTTCCTCTGTTCTCTTTCTTCCGTTTGCTGATGTGGGGAAGTCCGCGGTCTCTTGCTAATTTTGACTCACTTCTCTTGTATGCTATTGGAGGTGGATCCAATTTTCTCTTTATATTTTTGTCCTCCTCTTTGATGGGAGGATTCAAGAATTTTAGGTCCTCGGTGGTCGTGAGAGTAGAGTCCATTTCGATTTTGTAGACAAAATTCTCAATCTCCTCAATCCTCAACTTCTCAAGTAAAATTGAAAGTAGCTTTTTGCTGCTGCTTTTGAAATTATATTTCTTTTTTAGTATTTTGTTTATTTGTGGATTTTTCTTTTGTTGATTTTTCTGTCTGTGACAACGTTACTATGGCAACTGCTTTTATATTTATATAGTGTTCAAAAGGTGAGTACAAGACTCACAATTTTCTGTAGTGAAAAATCCAGGAAATTGAAACAATTCATTCGTTCCATTTTATAAACACCGTCTTTTACTCCGAGCCACGGGATTGATTTCAAGTATTTTTCAATATACTTTTTGTCATTTGATATGGACCTTGAATTTTGATTATTTTGATGTTGTTCATCCAATTTATAAGCCATCTTCAATATACTTCCCGTTTCAACTTTTCGACCGTTCCGGGTATGTCAAAAGCTCTCCCAAAAACTACATTATAAACAACAACTCCTTCGAGGAACAAAAAACCAAAAATCCCAGCATAAGGCAAGTCTTCAATTTTACGATGAGCTAACATTTTGATGAATCCAAAGCCACCAAAAATTGATACAAAGAGAGCGACGAGTTTACAACTGTAAACAACAACTGTGAAACTATTATTAAAATAGCGGGTCCAAATGTGGAGGAGACGGAGGATTTTGAGAGTTCTTTCCAGTTGGACTTTTTCAGGATTTTCTCTCAAGTTTTTGATGGCGAGTTTTGCTTCCTCTTGGATTCGGTGCATTCCAATAAAAACGAAAAAAGTGAGGTGAACAACTGTGAAATAGTAGGCAAAAATTATAGAGTCAATGACGGTGAGAGTTAGAAAAGAGGACGAAAATCTAAAGTCAGATTCAGATTCAGTTGGAATTAAGGAGACGAGAAGGAGCGGAAAGGACGGATCAACAATGGACAACAATGGAATAATCCCAATCATCGAGTAGATTAAAAATGGAAAGTAAATAATTAACAGTTCTTTTGGGGAGTGAAATAATCCAAAAATTCCAGTTCCAGTTCGTTTTATTTTTTCCTCCGGCTCTGAAGTAGAAAATAGAAAATAGAAGCAAAAATCAATAATATTTAATAATAAAGTAAATTTTAAATTATTTGTTCAAAGTTGAAGATGATTTCATTTATTGACCCCATC